>CATIWR010184717.1:0-28001 GCA_949677035.1 Omphalea diandra
TATATATATATATATATATATATATATATATATTCTTTTCATTGTTTGATCACTACTAACAGTTAAAATATATTACTATTAAAATTAAAAATAAAAAAGGGAGAGGTAATATTTTTAAAAATTGAAAATTCTTAATGTCAATTTAAAAACTCTTCTGTGTAGTATTGTTAAAATAATTAAAACAATATAACAAATTAAAATCAGTAAAAATTTTATTATATAAAAACCAAATACATGTACAAAATCAAAATACAATTTATTAGGAAAATACAATAGGAAGGGAAGGGAATAGAAAGGAAACTAATTATAATTATATTTTGCTATTTAAATTTTTTAGGAAGAGACGGAAATAGAAGATGAATGGTTCCCCTTCATTCTCATCGGAGAAGGTGAAATTAATTATACCTCAATTAGGGGTGTAAAAAATTTCAACGCATGAGAAAGAATGATATATTGTCTTTTTTTCTTGAAACATAGACTTTGTCATCTATCAATTTGGTCTTTTTGTTTTTTATATTTATTATTTCCTTTCCCTCGCACTAAATAAAATTAACACATTTCTCATCCCTTTCCTTTAATGATTATTTATTATGTAACCAAACACAAATTGATAAAAATTTTCTCTTCCCCTCTCTTCAATTCCCTTCCCTTCTCTTTCCTTTAAATTCCTTTCCGTCCCCTCTCCACTGCATTGCCATGCATAGTGTAAATGTTGGAAACTTTATCACACCCAAATTCACTTCATCCAGTATCCAATTACCCCTTATGGAGTGAACAAGCCTTGGCTCTTGTAGAAAGTCAGGAACTTATTAGTCATCTCACTAATGAAGACCCAGCTCCTACTAAATACACCACCAAATCTAAATAATACCATAGATATATAAAATTTCACACCAAAACTGACTGATGAATTCATTACCTGATGAAAGTCTTATCGTCTTCTTCGTGGGTGGATCATTGGAACACTCTTTAAGGAAGCTCTTGGACTAGTTGTTGGTTTAAACAAAGCACTTGCAATTTAGGAAGCACTACAAAATGCTTATGCACAAGATTCGCGAGAACGCGAAGTCAGTCTATGACAACAGTTGACATATTTTTGCAAAGACGATGACAAAACTCTCGGAGAACATATTCATGCTTTCAAAGGTTTATGTGACAATCTTACAGCAATAGGGAAGTCCGTCCCTGATAAGGAAAAATTTTTTTGCCTTCTTACTAGTCTTGGACCTCAATAAGAAACCTTCACAATTACCAGGTTGAACTACCAAGACCTTCATATTCTGAGCTGACATCACAACTTCAAAATTTTGATCAGTGACTTAATTTGTTCTCTAGCCGCCTAGATGGATCAAATCCATAATTCGCTCCTCAAATGGCATTTTATGGGAAACAACAACGAAAGCCTTCTTCAGGATATCATGACATCACACAAAGGTTCACATTGACAAGGCATGGATTTCAGGCTCAACAATGCAGGGATTGCAACTAGAGCAACAAAGACAATCTCACCTCTACCAATAAAAAACAGCGTCCTCCACCACCACGTGAACGTCATATGACTCAATCCGAGAGAGACCTGTGCTATGAAGAAAAATGACAGTACTGTGGAACCATGGGAAATATTACTAAAATTTGTTGGTGTGTACCAAAAAGACCTACACAACGTGTTCCATAATATCTTGCAGCACTTTCCTTGGACAACACCATTGTTGAAACTGAGTGGACATCAGGCACTGGAGCCTCCAATCACATGACAAGTCAACAAGGTTTGTTAACAAAAATTTGCAAAAATTTTGCACTGATTCAGTTATTATTGGAAATGGTCCTTCTTTGTCAATTATCATTGTAGGTGATTCTTATAATAAGCAAAAAATATATAGCTTTACCTCTTCATAATGTGTTGGTAGTGCCTTACTTAAAAAAAAAAATTTGCTCTCTATTAGTTAGTTAACTAATCAATTTCCCATTAATTGTAAATTCTCTACCGTTGATTTTTGCGTTAAGTAATGGGAGACAGGTCAACCAATAATAATCGGGAGGCGCAGGGTTGACCTTTATGTTTTACCCGCTTTACCAAAGCTGTATTTCTCTAATTGATTCAAATCTGGCTCAGCAGAATTTTGGCATTAGCACTTAGGACATCCTCAGTTTTCAGCTTTACAATTGTTAAGAAATAAAGGGTTGATTGATGTTTTAGGATCTACAAAAACTGAAAATCCATGTGATAGTTATAAATTTCTGAAAACTTAGTAAATTACCTTTTCGTTCTTCTGAACATTCTAGTTCTAATATTTTTGAAAAAGTTCATTATGACTTGTGGGGACCTGCCTCTATTCTTTCTATTGAAAACTTTTCATTTCATGCATGTTTTGTTAATGATTTTTTCTAAATATACTTGTATTGTTCTATTAAAGCACAAATCTGATTTTTTTAAAATACTTTTCTAGCCTTTGAACAATATCTAGGTAATTCAACAATAAAAAAATTAAAATCTTTCACTCAGATATAGGAGAGTTCATCAACTCAAAACTATCATCTCACTTTCTCTCCACTGTCATCACTAATCAGGTATCTTGTCTATATACCTCTAAACAAACAGGTATGGTTGAAGGAAGACAGAATTATACAAGAGCTAGGTACGAGTATGTTATTTAATTGTGGTGCACATTTATTTCTACGGTAGAAGCTTTCACTACTGATGTCTACCTTATTAATCGTTTTTAATTTTGACACTTCACACTTTAAATTGCATGGTATTCATCCTATTTACTTTTCGCTTCGTGTCTTTGGCTCTAAATGTTTTCCTTACACTTACAACACACGACATTGTAAATTTGATCCTAAAACAATTCCTTGTGTTTTCGTAGCTGTAGTGACAAACATAAAGGTTACAAGTGTTTTCATCCTTCGAGCAAAAAATTTTTATCTTTAGGGATGTTGTTTTTGTTGAGATGTGCTTCCCAGCTAAGACTGCTCGTACTTCTATCATGTCATCTATTGCATCATATGTCATTAGCATATTTGATTCTTGGCTACTACATACTGATTCTATTCACTAGACAAGTTCTCAACCGCCAACATCTGCACCACCGTGCCCAAGCCTTTTACCATCAGTAGCGGTTCATACTTTTATTCCTCCACCAACATCTTTTATGAACCAACCTGAAACCTATTCCCTAATATCCCAATACACAAATTCAACTCTTCAAGATCCTACACCGTTACACAAAGCTGCCCGTTCATCAATTTCAGTTCCTCAGTCTCAATCAACCTCTCTAACACAGCCTGAGTCCCTCCATCATTACCTTTTGCACAATGTGAAACCGATTTATCTCAAACGCTTAAACTTCCCCAACCAACACAGCTCCCATAGGCACTAATCACTCACACTATGGTCACTCAATCTCAAGTTGGAATTGTTAAACCAATCCTAAATATGCCTTATCCACCATAATATATGTCAACATTCCTCATGAGCCACATAATATTCTATCAGCACAGGCTCATCTTGATTGGAGGGCAGCCATGAATGAAGAACTTATCTCTTTACATCATAATCAAACTTAGCAACTTGTTGCTTGCACTCCTAACATGCATGTCAATGGCTCTAAATGGGTTTTCAACTCAAGACTTAAACATGACAATACTTTAGACCATCTCAAGGCTTGAGTTGTGGCAAAAGGGTATCATCAAATTGATGGGGTCGACTGTACCAAAACTCTCTCCAGTCATCAAACTAGGAACTATTTGAATGGTTATCACCATAGCTCTTGTTTAGCATTAGTCAATTCGCCTACTTGACATTAAAAAAAATGCCTTTTTGCATGGTTATCTTTCAATATATATATATATATATATATATATATAAAGCAACCACTAGGGATGGCAAATCCTCAACATCCAACATATATGTGCAAGCTTCAACGAGCTATTTATAGTCTGAAACAAACCCCTCATGCTTGGTTTGTTCATTTTAGTTATTTTCTACTTAAATATGGTATCTATTATAGTAAAGCAGATCCGTCTTATTCATTTTTCATTCTAATCAAGGATCACTAATATTGCTTCTTTATGTAGATGATGTACTTCTTACAGTGTCCATATCGTAGCTTGTTACAATTTCTCCATCTTCTAAGTAAAGAGTTTGCTATGAAAAATTTGGGACCAGTCCATCACTTCCTTGGGGTCAAGATTTCGCAAACATCCAATGGCCTTCATTTGTCTCAATCACATTATGCTCGTACAATAATTGAGTGATCCACTATGCTAGATTGTAACCCATGAGTACACAGCTTGAAGCAAAGGCGAAAATCTCTTCAAATAACACCCCTCTTGATGACCAAAGTCACTTTCGAGGACTTATTGGTGCTCTACAATATTTGACTCTCATATAACCTAAACTTTTGTTTACAGTGTTAACTATTTATCTCAGTCCATGCAAGCTCCTACTATTGCAACTTTAAATTGGTTTAACATATTTTGCGATTCGCCAAAGGAACAATTGATACAGGATTACATTTCTCTTCAATACTGCACTTGATCTACGTGCTTATTCAGATGCAGATTGGGCAAGCTACTCACTACCATACGTTCCACTACTAGCTATTGCACCTTCCTTGGAGGAAATCTTATCTCATGGTGTGCAAACAAATAACATACAATCTCACGGTCAAGTACTAAAGCCGAGTATAGAGCCATGGCCAACACTACAGTAAAACTTACATGGCTAACTTTTCTTCTCAAAGATTTACGCATTACACTGACATCCCTTAATATTCTACTGCAACAATCTCAGTGCTCTTCATATGATAGTAAATCCTGTGTTTCATGCTTGGAGTGAACATGTCGAGTTGGATTCCCATTTTATGTGTGAACACATTGCTTTTGGACTGCTTCTCACCGGACACATCTTCGTTGAAAATCAAGCTGCAAACGTCTTTACTAAACCCATGTCTAAAGCTACTCTCGCCCGTTTTTGAACCAAAATCTACCTTCAGCCTCGACATAGTTGCAAAGGGATATTCGCACAATACAGTCTTCCAACAAAGTCAAAAATTTCAAGAGTGATAAGGTTGAATACTCTCACAATAATGCTCTCACCAGCGGAGAAATGTTAAGAGATGTAATAGTTCCAAAAAATAGAAATTCAAACCAAGATGAGATCAGTCAAACAATTTGAGACCTTATGTATCTGGGTTGTTATTTCAAGATATAGATCATATATTATGGAGATTTATTAGGTTATAGGAGTGTATTAATATTGTGTTGTCTTGCGTTCGTTTACTATTCTTTGTGGTACTGCAACTATAACTTTTTCAATATCAATACAAAGCCTTTTCTCCTTGCTCAAGTGTTGAAAGGTTATCATTAGGTAAATTATTCATATTTTTTATATAATTATATTTTAAATATAAAAGGAATCGAATTTGGTATTAAATTTGATTTTCTTTAGAGGTGAAAGTTTTTAATTTGATTCAAAAATTTAATCTGAATTCATTTAAGATAATCATTTAAACTTGACTTGATCAAAAAAAAAAAAAATTCAAAACAAACTGAGCTCAAGATCATTTGAAATAATTCAAAACCAAGATTATATGTAAAGTTTCTAAATTAATATATCCTACATTGGAAATTTATTTTTAATAACTAAAAAGTGATGAGAATAATTGAAAATAAATTAAATTTAACTCAAAAATAAATGATATATATACGTAATTATTTTAATAATAATATTAGATATTGTGCGCTTATAAAATAAATTTATGTATATAATATTAATTTTATTTTTAATTGGGAGTTAATCGTTTTTTAATTTCAGGCACTTCTTGTTTGAGAATGTGGGAAAAACTTATATTTTAGCAGTGAAAGTTTCTAGCATAAATACAAAGACAAAGTATCTGTTACTGTTATTTCCTCCATTTATTTTTGTCAGAAATCTCTATTTCTGCAATCACATAATGTCTAAAAGTGTCTAAAAGTCTTACCCAAAGATTTCTTAAAGAAAATATTCATTCACCCCATAATTCATACCCAGAGTCGTAACAAGAATCTAAATTCAAAATTTGACAATCTCATTCACTTCAAAAATAAAAAAGGAAGAATTATATCAGTTTGTTGGAATGGATGCCACCATAGAATCGCAGATCGAGAATACATGAATTAGCTTCCATATTATACATTAAAGGGTTAATTAATGTTTGACAGTGTAGTAGCTGTATGCTGGTGAAATGGTGTTCAGCATGGGACAACTAAATTATAGTGCCATAATAACATCGTTTGGTACATTAAAAAAATGAAATAAGAACATGATTTTCACTTTATCTTCATATTTGGTATTTCAATTTTTCTCAGAAATTTAGAAATGAGATTTTAAATGATTATTATGATATTTTATTATTCTTGAAATCTCATTGGTTAAATTGATTTATTTAATCGTAAAATATAAAATTATTATGTATAAAGCTAAACATGCAAATTTTATCAATATTTGAATTCTATTTTGTCTAATGTTGAAATATATTAAAAATATTAAAATTTTGAAATATATATTTGAAAAATAAAATTTTTATTTTTTATGTAATTAACGTCATAAATGTTTGACAGTGTAGTAGCTGCATGTCTTGGATATATTTATAGAGTATATGCTCATAAGCAACAATATTAATAGAGCGAATTATGATTGGGGTGCACCATTTCACAATATGTTTGATAGAGATCAAGGCACAAAGGATAAGAAGGAAAAGTATACGTATCTCCTCAATGTGAACTAGATACTTGTAATGTATGTAAATTAAGGATTTGTTTGGAATTAAATCATATAAAAGAAAAAATAATAATTTATTTTAGTAATCAAATATCTTAATTATTAATAAATTATTTTAATTTTCTCATCAAATCACTTTTTAAAATAAAAGAAATAAAATATTTTAAATACAATTTTATGAACAAAAATTATTAAAATAAAATTTAATCATCTAAATTCTTTTAAAATTTCAGTTTTCAAATAGTATTTAAAGAAAATATATTATAAGTTAGGTAAAATCAAAATATATATGAATTAGTTTAATCTTTTCTCATACAAACACAGCAGCAAACTGTCCATAATGTTAAGTGTGTGGGGATATGCGTGTTTGCCTAAGAGATTCAGGCACACAGCCAGGAAGTTTAAGACAATGTATAATAAATTCAGTATAATAAATTCAGGCCTAATGACAATTTAAAATTAAATTTTTACGTGTTAGTGTGATTATTACTCAAATTTTAAAAATTATTAAAATAAATCAAAATTGTGAAATTGATTGCAATGTTAACCTAACTTGTGTTTTAGTCAAAATTAACTGGCATAAAAATTTAATTGGCATTTATTATTTAGTTGAACATAAAAACTCGATTCCATGTCAATTGAAAGAGTAACTAAAGTGGAGTAAGGATATTGATAGATTAAGTGGTTAACCTAGTGTTAACTATAGTAAAAAAATCCTAAAATTACATCTAAGCTTTTTACTCTCTCTCTCTCTCTTTCCCATCACTTTCTCCTTCTTTCTATAAATGCAAACTCTTTTTTTACTGGCTATACTTTAAAATCAATTAAAATATCAAATAAACTCTTGAATTTGTCACAAAATGATAATAAAAGATAAAATGACATCAAATTTACATTTAAACTTGTATTATTTCGTCAAAATTACTTTTGATCTTATATTATTTCATAATAAAATTTCTTTTTCATCAGAATTACTTTCGATCTTGTATTATTTTATTATAAAACCTTATGGGGAGAATTTTCCTCTTATCCATGATTCCACAGGGACTCTTCGACTCACGAGAATTTCCTGTGAGATAAATATTTTATTTTTTTTATTTTAAAATTTTTTAAACTATAATTTATTAAATTATAGAATAAAAATTTTTAACAATACTTTTGCACACTGTTATATTTTTGTTTAACACATTTCTCTTTATATTTGTTGCAATTGAATGAACGAGTAAAATTATTACTCCACAGAAACATCACTATTTTGCATTCTTCAATTAATAAAATTTTTATTGTTAAAATGAAGTTATGTTTTTGAGATTTAGGAAAAACTGTATTTTTATTGAAGTACATCCGAATCTAATTTTATTAAATTGTGTTTACAACATACACATTTTTTTCAGCCAGCACTTTTATGACGAAATAATATAAAATCGAAAATAATTTTAACGAAAAAGAACTTTTATAACGAAAATAATACAAGTTTTTGAATAAATTTGATGAAAAAATTTATTTTATCTTTTATTATTATTTTGAAATGAATTCAGAGGTTTGTTTATTATTTTAACCCTTCAAAATCATAGATTGTTGTTATTGTAGAGCAAGGCTGTGAGTGGAGTAAAGTTACTTGAAGTGAAGTTGCATCGTTTTGAGGGAGAAGAAAGAAATCAGAGATTGTCATATATATATATATATATATATATATATATATATATATATATATATATTTAATGCTTAACCGTCAAAAAAAAAAAAAAAAGTAGCAGATTCTTTTACTTTTTGCTTGCAATTTTTTAATTAGAGTTAGGAATTTAAAAATTGGTTTGATTGGAAAACATGCTATATTCGTTATATTTGGTTTAACTTATTGTGTATTTGGAAAACATTTAAGATCCTAATGCAATCAGATAATTTTTTAGTTAGGTTTAGAAATTGAAATTTTTTCTAATTATACCTTTAAAGTTGAAAATTAATTTTTTAGCACTTAATATGTACACATGTGTAAAATAAATCTTTGTGCATATTATTAGTTTTATTTTTAGTTTGGGAGTTAATTATTTCAAATTAGACTCATTTTGTATGAAAATATAGCATCATGAGTGTTAATTATACTATTCAATTATGTAAAAATTAGTATTTTTAAAATCAAACTGAATTGATTGATCAAATTGATAAAATTAAAAATTATAATTCAGTTTGATTAAGATTTAAAAATTAATCAAAACTAAAATTTAGATCAAATTAATCAATTTAAAACTACATCATTTTATAAAAATTTCTAAAAATGCACTATTTTATTTGAAATTTAAATGTTGATTTTTATTGAATTATCACATTGCATTATTTTTAAATTATTTTTAAAATTTTATAAATATTATATTGAATCAAATTTATTAAATCGATTAAATTGAAAATTCTGACCAATCCAGTGTATGACTTCCATATTAAAAATATTGGTACGGATGCGCGGTGCAGCTAGGAGGTTTTCTTGGTGGATCTTGTCAATTGGGCTCGGTGTTTCTTGAATAGTTGACCAACGAGTAAAAATTGGATCGGATCGAAAAAATTAATTAAAATAAATTGATTTAGTTTGATCTTTTGAATTAACCGAACCTATTAATAAATCAAATTAATTTAAATCAAATCAAATTTAAAATACATGTTGTTTAATTAAATAGAATTGAACTTTTATAGATTTGGTTCGATTTATAAGCACATAAATTTCAATTTAATCGGTTTAGTTAATTTAATTTTTTTAAAATTTTGATTTGATTTGATTTGATTTTAAATATATAAAATTCAATTTATTTGATTTTAATAAAAAATAGAACCCAATTAATCAAACCAATAATTTGATCGGTCCTAATTCGCGACAACAGTTTCATGCCAATCAGAGAACAACTCAATGTCAATGTACCTATTAGATGATATCCAAGAGAAGGATGTAATGAGAACTACTAAATATAACTTTTTGATTATTTACTAATATAAATTATTTTAAATTTAATTCTAATTTTTAGTTCTTTAATTGACAAATTCAATGGATGGCTTTAACTTTGCATCAAATTATATTGAGAAACTTTAATGAGTTAAATAGAGTGTATTTTATTATTTTATGAAGATAACTAACACTTCATTAAAGTTTTGTTTATTTTACAAAAAATAACTTATTTAATATCTTTTAAGAAATATATTTTTTAATATTTAAAATATATTATAAAAATATTAATTTTCTTTTGTTTATAAGATTATAATACAAACACTTCATATTTATATTTTTATTATTTAATATAAGAAAAAATATATTTAAAATAAAAATTTTCATGAGTTTCACTAATTATCAATGATTAGTAATATGCAGGTAGTTAAGAATGACCAATGATCATAAATATATATATTTATATGATTTATTTTTCAGTTGAACGAATTTATTAAGATTCAAAAAATGACTTCTTTTTTTAAAAAAAAATAATTTTTATTAAGATTCAAAAAATGACTTCTTTTTTTTTAAAAAAAAATTGTTTTTCTTAAGGTACTTAATTTTTCATTAATTGGAAATTTTATTTCTATTGACTAATTTTATCTAGCACGCTATATGTGAAATAAAAGAAACCTAAATATTTTAGATAATTTTATTTCAAATGTTAATCCCATAGAAAAATTTTTGAAAACATGTAAGACTATCCACTTGATACTTGATTTTGTTTTTAAGTGAGTCTGATTAACTACTTGATAATCCACACAATATACGATTTAAAACTTTGATTATTACAATAATTAAATACTTTTGTATTACTTGAACTCAAATAAATAAAATAATATTTTTATAAAAATTTACTGAATCTTTAATTCTATTTTGATAATTTAAAATGTTAGTTTTTTATTTAATGTAAAAACACCCAAGAGAGCTATTGAGAGATAATTGTTTCTAATCCAATATGAATCTATTTGAACCATGATTTGACCTTTGAAATTATTTAAAATGATTTGACTTACATATCAATCTAATTGATATAATTTTAATTATTTAAAATCAAAAGAAGATTTTTTTTATTTAAAAAAGTTAAAATATTTTATCAATTCAAAAGTCGAAAATAATTGAACCACTTATAATCCTACTCAAACTCACCTAAAAATGTTGTTATTTGAAATTAATTTGATGAAAATAATCCAACTTAAATCTATTTAATTCTACTCATTTGCCACCTTTAAAACTATTCATTAGAGTCAATGGTTTTTTAGCATGCATAATAAAAAAAATCAAATCAACTAGTCTATATGAAAATTAATATAATTCACTTGCTTCTAAAAAAAAAAAAAAAAAAAAAACCACCAGCCATTTGTTTGTTAGCTGACCATAATTTAAAATTATGATATCAAGCGTTACTTAATAATAGGTTTAGAGAAACTCTTGCCATCTCTTATAGAGATATTTCTTTAATTTTTTTTGTTACCGTTAATGACATTTTTTTTTGTTGTCAACTTCATCTATTTGCTCTTTATTCATTTCTTCTTTTTATGTTGTAGTTTTTTTTCTAATCATAATAAATAACTAAATTATATTTTTATTTTATTTGCATGAGTTGATCAAAATTTAAAGTTTTTTATAATAAAATCTCTTATATTTCTTTAATAGTGAATTTGAAAAAACATATGATAAATAAAAATGTATAAAAAAAATCTCATGACTGTCAAGATTTCATTATTTGAAAATAAATCAAAGCATTTTAATAATGAAGATGAAGTTATTTGGTTAAAAATCTATTTACAATCTTATGTTAATTTTATTTTTTAATTATTTGTTAATTTTATTGATAAAATATTATGTGTCTTTTATTTTTGTTTCTTGATAACAGTTTGTTTGTTTTCATTTATAAGAGTTTATTTATCTTCAGTCATGAGAGTTAAAAAAAGTTTGAATTTGATATTCTGAACCTCGTTTAAATACTCATCAAATGATAATAAAATCAATTTGTGGTTCAATATAGCTACCGATTGAAATGTATTTATTATCGATGCGTCAATCGCAGCTCCTTAATTGCTATATACAATTATTCTATTAACATGATCAATGAAGTTCATAATAAAAGCTCATTTGTATAATAAGATTTGTATGTATTTCTTGAATGTAATTAAGTCTACTTGTTTGTTATAAATTGCACTTATTAATTTTTATTAATGAAAGACTTTTTTATTTAAAAAAATTATGATACCAAGCAAAATAAGACCTAAAATACCCTAAGAGGAATCCAAGAACAACTGAATTGAAAACCGTATTCAACTCTTCAAGTGTAGTCAACCTAACATCCGCGCAATAATATTTTGAAAATCGAATGAAAATAATTGATTAGACTAATAAAATTAAAATTTTAATTAATAATTGATTTGATTCAATTTAGATCGATTTTAAATATTATTTTTATTTTTAATTATTATAAATATATTTTATATTTTTTTATTCTAAAGCTTTAATAGTATTTTTTATTTATTATTAAATGAATTAAATTAGATCAATCAAATTAATCGAATTAAAAGAATTGAAAATCAATCAACTGACCAGTCTAATTATAAAAATAATTATAAAAAAATTATGACCCAATTATTAGCATCTTTGTAATAGGGTAAAATAATTAGAGGTGAACACGAAACTCTGAAAATTCCCAAATTAGACCATATAACTGAATTAGACCGAATCGAAATTAAAAATCCCTGATGTGAATAGTAAAATACCCAAATATAACCATAGCAATTTTTTAAAACAAGATAGTACATAAGATTTTATATTACCCAAATTAAGAATCGAACCGAATAATATATATGTGTGTGTGTGTGTGTGTGTGTCTATATATATATATATATATTAGTTTTACTATTATTAATAATTAGACTATTTATTAATTATTATTACAAATTAGTAGTAAATATTAAAAAAATTTTAATTTAACATTTAATGTGTAAATTATTAGTTATAATTTATTAAATTATCATTTATTTATTTTAGTCCTTGAATGATTAAAAGTGAAAAAAATTGATTTTATTTTATTTTATTTTACTTCATAAAGATAAAAAATATAAAATTTATTTTAATAAATTGAAAGAATTAAATACCTGGACCGATATCAAACTAAACCTAACCGTCTTGAAAGAATTAAAAAACCAAACTGTATTATTTCAAATTTATAAGAAACTGAACCGAACCAAAAATTTGAGACGATATAGATTCTCTATTTTTAAATCTCTAAAACTTTTATCCGATTTCAAAGATTTTCAAATTTTTAAATTAGATCGAACTGTACTTGCTCTGAACATGAGACCATGGATTTCAGAGGATTAGACTACTGCAACATACGAATTATAAACTGACTATCCAAGTCTAATGATGCGCTTTCTGAATCACGCCCAATTCTTGAATTCCTTGAATTTATGCTGATTCACAAAAGTTTAATAAATATATTCTCAAGCCTGAGGCCTAATGTATTGGTGTCCTTTTTCCTTCCCTTAAAATGAAAATATTTTCATGACAAGATGAGTATGATAAATTAAATTGAATAAAAAATAAATAATTAAATATTCAAACTGTCTCGAGAATATATATATATATATATATATATATATATATATATATATATATATATATATATATATATATATAACACACACACACCCACCTGCCCACCGTAGAACACAAAATTTTCTGAAACTCTTTCAAGATTTTCTATGTTATATTCTTGATTTTCCTCATAATGATTATCATAATCATATTCTTTTTATAAAAGACTTTGTCCGAGCTCTGATTCAATTTTTCATTTTTATTTGAGTTCTTGAGCTCAATTTTGATTTTCACTTATAAATCTTATATTTTTTTTTTCTTGAGAATAGTTATAGTCATAGGTGTTAGTACTTGTAGAAGGCAAGAATGAGATTTACACTCAGGTTTATCTTCTAAAGATTTTAAAAGTTTGTTAAGATACTCCTTTCTTATTTGAGAATCATTTAGAGTTACATGGGTCTTGCTGATTGAGATAAAGAAATTCTTGTTTTCTCAAGTTTCACACAAGTCTGTGGATAGTTGCTTTGTCCTCTTCGTTTTTAATATGCTTTCATTTATTTTTTTTTTAATACTGAAATTGTATCAAATCTAATCAAATTGAATCAAATAAATTGAAATTTGAACTGCATTGAACCAAAATTTAAAGTATCCAAACTAGAATTAAATTGAAATTTATAAGTACCATATTCAAAAAAAACAAAATTATACAAATAAGCGAATCTAATCCAATCAAGCTCGAGCTTTGAGTTTTTTAGTTAAATTTGAGTCTGACAGAATCCAGCTTGATTTAGCTAAATTACACCCCTAAATATATCGATGATATGAGAATTGCAAGCTTGTATTTTGATAATCTGACCGCCACTGATTCAATTAAAACTGATCTAAGGACGATTTCAGCTGCGTCCAGACTGGTTTTCAAATTATGTTTTCATTTTGAAATTATACACAAAACCCTTCAAATATTAATTTTCATAATTTTTTAAATTAATTTGACTGGTTTTTATTGTGTCAAACCAATCAAGAGACCCATTCATTAACCGATGATCTGGGTTTAAAAAAACACTTATTGCAAATGCAAATTTTGCAGAATCACAGAACACTCAACCTCCCATTCTCAAGCTATTTATTTTCCTGCATATTGCATTTGCGGATGTCATTTTCTAAATTTCCATAACCATAAAAGAGAGGAAAAACTTTATTAATTGAACTCAAAACAGCCAGATGAACACTCAACCTATAACAAGGTACTTGAACTTTAAAACTAAAGCTCCCATACCTCGGAAACAAAGAAAAATCAAATGAAATGATAAGCCCTCAAACTTGACGTGGGCTCAAAGTAAATAAAGAAAAGGTGTTACAACTTTTAATCAATGTAAAATTTCTTACAACAAATCATTTGGCGAGCCAATAAAATGAAAATTAAGGAGGCAAATGAATAATTATACTTACACGTTGCAATGTCTCCTTTACACTTCAACATCTGAACTTAAGTTTATCAACATGCTGTTGAATAGCAGAGGAACTTTTCTGGCTACCAAGCCTTCCAGTTGCGCTATATGACATGGCAGCTTTGTAAAAACAAGTGGTTCTTATACTGCAAAAGCAACAGAGACAAATATTTACATTCAATATCATGAGAGGAAATTAAGATATTGCAATAAAAATGATGCAATCCTTGTACAGGAGTATAGAAAAGATAAATGCTCTTGGACGTTGACGATGTAGTTCACATCTTACTCAAAAGAAGAGAAGAAATCAATGATCAGCATTTTTCAAGTCTTACTCGTATCATTTTTATTATTTCAAAGAAACAACACAACAATACAGAAATGCACGTATAAAATATAATAGTACATCATGGATTTCAATTCAGCGCCCAAATGGCTTTCCCAAAAGGATCACCTTTGCGTGAGTTATGCTGAGACAGTAATTATTATTTGTGCTCAATCTTCATGTTCATCTTCACCTTCACCTTCAGAATCTGCACAACAAAAAAGGGAGGAAAATATATTAAGGTTTGGACTACCAAACGAAGAGTTGTTTAATTAGAGAGTAAGGAAGGCAAATGCTTCTTTGAAATAGTCCATATCTCTAAAACAATTGACAATTATCCTTACACACTATAAATCAACCATGTAGATGATCCCAATGTAATTAACACACATAGGCTGAACATAATTTTCCTCCCACACCGCCACTGGGCTAATTTATTCCTTTATTTCTATTTTCATGTGCAACCATGATCGCACATGCAATCGCATATCAATACCATGTAAATCACTTTTTTTTTTTTTTCCAACATACCAGATCGAACGTCCTCACTAATCTGGCCCCTTGCTTGGATTTGCTTAACAAGCATCTGATATATCAGGATCCACCAATAAATATGGAGAACAAGCAAGCAATATAGGAGAGTATTGAAGACGTAATAATAGATTGGGCCTTCCATTGCATGCTTGTCCTCGTCCAAGATCTGTACAACTTCATAGCTGCAAGAGTAAAATAAATGAAAAACTTAGTACTCCAATAGATGAAAATGATTGACGTAGGAAGTTTGGTGGTTGATATGCATGAACCTTGTACTCCAAAGGACCCAGAAAGGATACAAAATCAGTCGCAGTATGATCCAAGACAAAACAAAAAGAATAAATGCAAAGCTAGCCATCCCCTCAGCACCACTGTACTTGGACATCTTTCCTATCTCCAAAAATATATCACTAGCATCATGAAGAGCTAGAACAACTGAACCAACACGTGCAAACCTACAAGCAAAAGACAAATTTGAAATTATGAGTTCTACACATGATCATAATATAACATTGTGCTATTGCTATCAAGGAGTTGTATAAACATTTTTCTTTAGCATTAATATAAGGATGAAATATTTATGACTTCATCACTTCTTCTGTACACTTAAACCAACAGAACTTCCTGTGAGAATTATGATGAAAAGTATGTTAACATTTTTGTAACCTGATCTCGGGCACAACATACCTCAATATGTAGGATAGCACAATGAGAATGACAGTTGCAACATGATGACTCATAGACACCCCGAAGTCTGAACGCCTTGTTTCCCAGAATATCAGAGCAAATATGGAGTATGTGTAAAATCCAGCAGCATACATATATACTGCTTTCAATTTTAACCTGAATACATATGATAGTTACCCTGTTGTGTTACTAACCCTTGCATCTTCATACAGCTTAAATAACAAATAAATAGATGGTAGTTAAGCCAAATCACTAGTTGAATCAAACAACCACGGCTCTTCAATGTGATATTAAAATATCTTACTTCATTTTTTGGTCTGGCCAGACTTGATTTCCTGGTCCTACCCAAAAGTACTTTGTGTTAGTAAACCAAGGCTCATTATAACTAACAGTCAATGCTAAAATTTCTCCTGAAAGAAAGTATATGCATTTCCATGCAGACTCCTTAAATTTTCGTATCTTTTTCTTTCTCTCCGCTGAGTCAACATCCAGAGTCTGATACCCCTTCCCAAAAATTAATCGTCTTGCCACATTCTGCAACATGCATAAGAAATCCAGAGTAAATAAAATACTTAGGTGAACTAAGAGGAGAGAGGAAATAAAAGCTTAGGAGAAAAAAATGATAAAAACAATAACAATGAAAGAGAAGTGCAATAAGGGAAAAATCATCTCCCTTGGAATTTCTTAGTGTATGTAGTTAGTGCGGTAGAGGATTTACTATAAACTAAATTGATAATGAGAAGAACATCATAACCATAGACTATTTTCATAAAATCCAATTCAATAGTGGACCAAGGGATGGGAAGGGTGGGAACAGATGTTTATGCATTTCCATGAGAAAACCTATGAGCTTTTAATTGTTTCAATCTTCATAAATGCTAAAATGCCAAGGCAGTGATAGCCAGAGTAATGAAGTCACCTTGTCCTACTTCAATTGGCAAAGATGACTAAAGCGTACTCGACCCAAAGCCAAAATTACATAAAATAATACAATGATTATTACTTCCAACACTAAATGGTCATTCAGTTTTTGTTCATGTTCCATAAGAACATAATTTTACAGGAACTGATTAAACTGCTACTAATAGAAGAACAGGCTTCTATTTCTTTTCATTAACAAAATGCAAAGGCGGTGTGCAAAAGGTATCAATGACAATGGATATACTAGAAAAGCTAAAACATGAGACCAATAAGTAAAGGTGCCGACAGAGCAACGTCACCATCGCAACTGATTACCATTGTCAACTTCTTGTACTTTGCATTAAATCTCTAAACATTTCATTATCATGATCTTCTCAATATAATTGTTAGCTCTGGTACTTCATCATTCTAAATTGAATATAAAAAGTTTCGATCCAGACTTATGCTAGCATCAAATCAAGATTACAATATAAACAAGTGAATGAATAAATACATAAAAGGTGCAGAAGCAACAGACCAACACTACACCAATATGTCAAATTGATGCAAAACTCACGACCAATGTTGTAAACACACTAAAAGTCAAAAATTAAACACAACCATTAAACAAAAGCTCAAATCTTTTATTGGGTCAATCAAAAAACAGATGGTCAATCACCCATAACAAGCTCAAAAAGAAAGGAGAAAAAAATATAGACATATATAAAGATGCATCTAAATGTATATAAATTATGAAAAGAAGTACCTGAAATACAAATCGATCAAGAAAGAAGCGAACAGTGGGAAAGAACAGGGCAAAGAGAGGAAGAACAATGTAATCTTCATAAGCCGGGTACGATTCTTGCTCCCATGGGATTGATTTCACGTAATCTATCAAACCCATATGATTCTTCAATTGATCCAAATATTTTCTTGAGAAGCAAACAGCAAGTTTGAGTTTTTTTTTTTTTTTTTTGAATCACATCCACGTGCAAGAGAGAAAAATGTTCAACTCTGAATCCAAATATGAATTTTTGCTAGTCTGAGAAAATACAAAAATGCATAATGCTATTATTATAATAATAATAATACTAGAAAGTTTACACGTGCAATGCCGCGGCAACTTTTTTGCAAATATATAAATATTTAATAAACTCTTTAAATTCATTAATCTTATCTGTCATTAAAATATTTATAGATAACCTATGTTATTGATAATATTTTCATCTACTTTGAGATAAGTCTCTTGATCATGATTAATACTGCTACTTCAATTAATATGTTCAAACCTACTTTTATCTGCTTTGGAATTAAATCTCCTAAAGATTGGTATTTGCTATTCAGCAGGGATCAAAGAGCAGCAAGGAAGGTTGGTGTGTTGCAATCTGAAATTTCAGTTGTACCATGCATATGTTGATTCAAATTAGTTGATTGACTATTTAAATTTGATTTTTAATTAATTTTGCCCTCAAAATGCCAAAGAAAAAAAAAAGAGGAAGGTGCTTCTAAATTTTACAGATGTACTTGACTAAATACCTCCAAGAGTACTTATGGATTCAATACTGCCGCTCTCTTAATTTTTGTTTTGACAATTTAATTTGTTTGCCTAATGTATTAGATACCAAAACTTCTTGCATTTTTACTGCTTTACCCAAATCTTTCAAAATAGGCAGTTTCACCCAAACTTTTATTTTGTTTCAATTTTACTTATAATCAAATTTAAAAATGAGAGACATGTATAATTAGATGACATGATTACCATATGTATTAAAAAAAAAAAAAAAAAACTATCATTCTTTAACCATGTGACCCACAATTATATGAATTTTGTCAAAAATTATTTTAGATTAATTATGAAGTTTGTGATAAAAACTAAGAATTATTTTTAGAAAAATTAAAACTAATAATATCTAATTTGTTTAGAATTTTAAATATTTGTGGGTCTTGTAAATCAAAGAAAAATCTTCTAATACAATTTTGGAAGTCATATTAGCAAGTCAGAAATGTCTTTTACTTTCTAATGGTCATGGGTAAAATTTAAATAAATGCAATAAAAAAAGGGTGAAATTGTGAAAATACGAAAATGTTTGCGTATTTAGGGCCATTAACCCTAATTTAATTTAGTAAATTGTAGCTTGCAAGATTGGAACAAAGAGAAAAGTTCATTTAAATAAATGAACGATCACTTGATGAAGCTAAGTGAAGATGGTCCCAAGCATAACTGCAACATTTAGCTTTAAAGTATGCTTGGCATATGCTTTAATTAATTATATTACTAATATTGAAGCTCTGAAGCATCAATATCTGATTTGGTCATCAACATTATTTTGTTATAGTTTTAGCAAGTAATGCCTGAATTCTCAATATCTAGGATTTTATATCGCTACCATGTTAATCCATATTGAATTTTTGTGTATCATATTTTCTTTGCTTATGCTCTTTTTAATATTAGTCATGCATTATTATTTCCCACTTGGAGAACTATCCCGAACTACATATACATATATATATTTTGAGTTACTATATAAAAGTTATTGGTGAGTCGATTTGTGGATCATAAGATAGATTCATTCAATGGAAGCTTCAATATCTTCTCATCCTCTTTTCTTGGTTATATAATCTTAAAAATTTTGTTTTTGCCATTATCAATACATCCACCTTCAAAAGATGCTATTAAGCATTTCTATTAATGAAATATGATTTTATTACATGGACCAAACATGAGCTAATTTTTTAAGGAATAGTTAACACTGACCGAATGGTCATCAACAATTCTCGTTCACCCTTATTTTCTCCCTGTCTAAGCATTTTGATTTAGAAAATATAGCAGTGTGATTTCTTGCATATGCAATGGGCAACTTATTATTTGTTCTTCCTGGATAGTTTTTTATTAATGATAAAAAGATCACAGTACAGTAGTGCTTTGGTTGATTTTGATTGTTCTAAAATTTTACATTTGATGAAAATTAGTTGGATTTAGGATTTTAGTTATATATTGTGATGGTCAAATATAATTGGAACTTAAAAGTTTGATTAGGGAGATGTGTGATGGTTGATGAGAAAGCAAATTTACCTTTTTTATTTTTCAGCAGGTAATTGTTTAGCTACTTTTGCACAAGGATTTGTTTTTATGCCAATGAAATTTGTATTTCCTTAAAACATTTTATATTTTATTGGGTGTTTGAATTGGATGTTCTATTCTTGGTATTGTGATCCTTTTTTTTTTAAGATATATAATTGTTGTTATAGTTCTTAATTACTTTATTATAGTGTTTTAAGTTGTTTGATTTTTGTTTCTTACCAGTACTTTGATATTTTCAATGTGTTTATTTTGCTCCATAATGTGTATTTGAGTAAGATTTTGTTTACAATTTTTAATTCATAGACAATAATGATATTTTACTTGGAAGTATCAATGAGATGAACACATTGAAATCAGACAGGCCAAAAAAACAAAGGTAAAAAAGTAAATAATATAAAATAACACTATAGTAAGTGGTTTAAAGTTAAGTGTTTAGGTTCCATTTTATTTATTGATTTAGCAAAGGATTATCTGAACAACATGTGATCATCTATATAAAGAGAATCTAGACTATAGGATGCATAATTGAACAGAGCTTACTCAATAATTTAAACAATTATCAGTTTACTCCAGAAAGGAGTAAAAAAGGAAAGGAAAATATAAACAACATGAAGTGAATTTAAGTTACTAGTTTTATGATTCTTCAACTCCAAATATTCATGAAGTACTATCTCACAAGAAAAAATATTTTGCAAACACTTGACAATAAAGAAAGCTAAAAATAGAGAATAAACTTAATGTAGAACATTACTTACTTCTATATTGCCTAGCTTTAAGCTTTTGATGTATTTTAGTTTTGCAGTCTTTTTTCTTTGTTACATTAGGAGATGACAAAGTATACTCTAAGTAGATCTTTTACTTTTTGCAAACCTCAAAAGAGCAGTGTTTGGTTAGTCTTTGAAATAAAATTAGAATACTCAGTATTGTGCAGCAAGATAATTACATATGTCGCCTTGGCATTCAATGAATTCATGGAGTTTCTTTATTTAGTTTAGGTTAAATGCTTTCGACTTCCCCTTAGTCAGATGAAAAATTAATTTTCTAAATACACTAAATACCCTTTCTCATTTCTCCTTACCTTTCTCTCTTCTTCTATTGCGCTTTCAATTTCAACGGCTATGCATCACCAATCAAAAACACTAAAATCCTAATTCCATAATAATAGAATGAAAAGAAAAACACTAAAGTTATCATCCCAATCAACCCATCACAGCCATCCACTAAAACATGAAGACTGGAAACTTTATGAGCTCGGCTTGTCTCATCCTCCATAGACAGCCACGCCACTATATCCTCAGTTGAATGGGGTTGTCGCCATTTTTGAGAACTATTGAATTTATCATCAAAATTTCCCATTTGCAGCTCCAACCTCTTGCTTCCATTGTGCCACCAGCACCTTGATTCTTTTCTCCAATCAGGCAATAATTGGAGCCTCTCAGAAGTGGAAAAGAATAAGGGAGATGAACTGACAGAAATACAACATGTTTGGCCTAGCAGGGTCCTCGCAGCTATGGACACAGTGCAAGAGAGAGTTTTCTCCTGGGATTGCATGATGTCTAGTGGTTCATTCTGGGCGACAGTGACAGCCTCGATTATGAAGGTGAAAATGGCGAGTCATCAATCTGATTATGGCTTCTCAGATGCAGCTTCAATTTTTTCATATTTTTGCTTCAAATGTCTGGGTTGCTAGCCAGCATGAACTCATTGTGAGATCAGTGAATCATTTGAAGTAAAGAGCTCTTTTTTAAAAAAAAAAAAAAAAAAAAAAATTTGACCATGGATGGTTATAGGGTTGTTTTGGACTTGTGACCCCTTTTTCTAAGTAGAAGGGTCTTTGCTGGAGCCTTTTTGGGTTAATTTTTTTTTTTTTTTAAAAAAAAAATGCTTTTGCAAAAAATTGAAATGTTGGATAATCTGGTAGAGCAAGGTCTTAAATAATGGATGTGAGGAATTAGGAACTGATCATTTCTCAGATGAAGCCTGCTGTTGCTAGCAAGCAATTTGGATAGGAAGACATTCTATGCAATCTTATTGCTGATGTACATTATTATTATTATTATTATTATTATTATCATTTATTGGTAGAGATTTTGTTGCTAAATGTTGCTGTGCTGTTGAGTTTTTTTCTATTTTTTTATTTTTTTTTAAATGTCAGATTTCTGGGTTGTTAACCAATATTTTCTTAGAAATTTTTTTTTCCCCTTCTGTACAAATTTTTGGTTGAAATCAACAATCTGGAAAATGGAAATGACAAGCAAAAACCCATTTTCCCTTCCATTCCAAAATCACTCTCACTTCTTTTTCCCTTTAGGTGATAACTGAAGAAAATAAAGAACTTTTGATGTTAATGGATTCATAATTTTGCTGGTAATGGACAGGGTGTTGGTGGGAGGGTAGAAAGTGAAAAATTAAAATGACAACCACGAGCACTATAGACTTTTCAATATTAATTTAATAGAAATTTTTACGGAAGAGCATTTGAATCTAACATAGTTAAAATTGAGGAATGTTTTAGTGTGATATATAAAAGTTGAGGACTAAGTAGTATATCAAGGAAAAACCGAGGAGTTCAAAGTATTTAACCCTTTATTTTGTTGCTAGACTAATAGATTATAACTGGTTCTGTATACAATATCAAATGAGGCATATTTGTCTGCTTATATGATTTATTTTGCAAGAAGCCCTTAGCCAGCTTAACTTGCTAGCACCATGCCACCAAATTGTGGATTCTGAAGGCGCCCTTTATAAAGGTGAGGATGTTTTTGCCTATGAGGACTTCAGTTGAGTAGATTCATTGCTGAGAAGATGGTTGTCAATGCTATTGGGGTGGATAGAGGTGGTAATTTTTGATCGACCTAGACATGCCCACAAAAAAAAAAAAAAAAAAAAATGATTAGAACCCAACCAGAACCTGAACAAACTCGATATGACCTTGATCCAAAATGACAAAAAAAAATTTTTTGTCAGTCAAGACTGGATCAACCCAACAGGTCAAGTTAGGTCAACTTGTGACTCGACCCTCAATCAACCTAATGACAAGATAAAGAAAAAAAAGATAAATTTTATTATTAAATATATAAGATAGAATAATTAAATAAAAAATAGAATAATTAAATAAAAAATAAATTTATTTTTTAAATAATTAGAGTATTTAATTAAATTCAAATTCAACTTTAATTTTATTTTTATTTAAAAGATAGTATAAAATTTGCATTTTTTTAACAATCAATCTTAATTTTACTTTTTCCTTATGTGCCTAAATTACAATTTATTATTTATTGTGATATGTTATTTTATAAGAATAAAAATTATTTATTGTGACAAAATAATTTTGCCATAATTTCTTAAATGATTTAATATAGTAATAAAAATATTATTGTGACAATATTATTATTTTTTAAAATGTGATGTGATGGGCACTAAAAATTTAGCAGTAAGATATTATAACAAAATAGTATAAGGAATGGTTTATGTTATAATTTATTATAATAAAAATTTTTTACAAAAAAAAAATTGTCACATTTATTTTTCTTTGATAATAATTGTGACAAATTTGATTTTTGTCATAATAAAACCACATATTAAAACAAAATTAATTTTGTTATAAAAATTTTTACCACAACACATAATTTCTCATAGTAAGTGACTTGTTGTAATTATACACTGTATGCTTATTTATGAATAAGTTTAAATTATGATATATAATTTAAATATAATTTATATGGACTTAATTCAATTATTCATATATAGTCATTTGTAGGTGTCGACATTTGGTTAAAACCGAACCGAACTGAGTAATATATAACACCGAACCCAATTAAGCCGAAATATTTTGCTTCGGATTGGTTCAATTTAAGCTTTAAGGTCCAATATCATTGTTTTTTTTTTATTTCTTTACATTTAATTAGAATAAAATTTATTAAATTTTTATTATAAAATTATTTCTTTAAAATTATTATTTGAAAATACAAATTAGTAGAAAAGTCAAAATATTATTTAAAAATAAAATTTCTTCTTAAAAATAAAATAAAGTAATGTGAGATATAAAAATTTGGTTCGGTTCAGTTTACCAAAATTTTAAATCTAAAAACTGAACTGAAAAACCGAATTAGCACAATTCGGTTCGGTTTTTCGATCGGAACCGAATAGTATCCACCCTTAGTCATTTGCTTAAAAAATTAAATTATATTTAATTTATTAAATATTTAAATAAAAATAAAAATTTTAATCAAGTTTTGTATATGTAAAATCTATCTAATTAAAAAATAATTTTTAAAGAAAATTATTATTTTTTCTTAACAAATTATAAGAAAATATTGCGTAAGCAATAAAAAATCTGAATAGATATTTAAAAATATATGTAAAAAAAGAATAACAATTGCTCCAATTCGAAATATTATTTTTAACGGTAAATTGAAACCTTTAACCTACTCAAAACCTGAGTCATCTGAACTTGAGCCGACCGATCCGTTTGCCATCTCTACTGTAGATGATGCCAAAACTGAAGCTGCTTAACAAGCTTTGACTTCTTAAAAGATGTCTACGACTTTGAGAGTTTCCGGACTGCAACTATAGGGACATGAAAAATCCTAAGAACGATTGCCTGTGGAAGAATTAAGCAATGCATCTGCAGCCAACCTCAAAGCTGGTAGAGCAGTTGGGAATAATTGGGCAAACAGGTATCATAACCTGAAGAAGCGGTGCAGGAGGCTGACCAAGACTTTGAGGAAGATACGGGTTCAGGTCAATGAACTGATGTTCCAAGGGGATGTGTGTAAGCTCCTGTTAGACCATCCTATACATGCTACTAGGGTACTGTTTATCTGATGTGCAGTAAGTTGAATCTTTTTGTGTATACTTCTCTACGCTTCTTGTAGCTAATGGATTAGACTTAGGAATAGTTAGCATCCTTTAGCCTATTTCTGTGGAACTTTACCGGTTTACTATCTAAAGCGATGTTCTCTGGCTAAGTTTTCAGTCGTAAATACATATCTATATAATGCTACTTCCAAATGGATTCTGCTAATTTAGCATGCTATGATGTGTAACAATTACAATCAACTCAGCCTCTTAAAATTCTCTTTGTTGCAAGATTTGTTCATCTCAAAAACAATCTAGCGAGCTTGCTTCACAAATACCCCATTCAAGAAAGGGTAAAAGATTTTATTTATTAATTTTTTTTTTTAAATTAGGATTTTTGCTAACACATCTACTATTTTTCCATATTTAAGTCATCCTGAATATGACTGACAACATTGAGCGTTAATCCTTACACAGACCACTAGAAACATAACCCCTGCTCACCTGTCAAAACTCAGCCCTAAAGGATCCAAAAGCAATAACAACTCCTATCTACAGCTGCAACCCAAAATTCACCCTAGTTACAGTACCCAAAAAAAAAAAAACTCCACGCAAGCCACAGTACAAACCAGCAGTATACACTCAAGACCCACCAACATCACCAACCTCCAATCACACACAATCTACACCCATTCACAAACATGCACCCTCCATCACCAAAACAGAAAATGAAAGAAAACTCACCTTAGAAGGAGGCGGCCGGCGGCGGCGGTGGTTGTGGTGGATCGGAACGGCGATGATAGCGATGAGAGAGAGGCAGCAGAGCTAAAGAAAAATTAAAAAAATCAAAATACAAAAAGAAAAGAAGAAAAATAAAAATGAAAAAAAGAAAAGAAGAGAGGATTTTCTCACCTGAAGATGAGGTGGGCCACAATGGTCGGTGATTGGAACGGTGACGGTCGCGCTAAAAACAAAAAGAAGAGAGTGAAGATCAAAAAAAAAAAAAAAAAACAAACAAACAAACCAAAACAAGAGAGAAAAGAGGCTTGCCCAACTGAGATGGAAGGCCAATGGTGGCCGGCAATGAATGAGAAGTATTTAAAAAAATTTTAAAAAAAACAGAAAAAGAAAAACGGTTGGAAAGAGGTGCTGGGCAGCTCTGCTACAGATGAAGGAGGAGTAATAGGATTTAGCGCTAGGTGTTAAGCTTGATGAAGGTAAGGATTGCTCAGGATTTTGATCTAAGGTTCAAATTATTTAATTCAAGTGCTTTTTTTTTTTTTTTTTTTTTTTTGTTTTTTGTGTCATGGTCTTCAAGGATAGGACATCAAAGCACACCCAATTTCGAATCTCAACTCATCATTCTCTTTTTTTTTTTTTTTTTCTCTTCTCTCTCTCTCTCTCTCTTTTATATTTTATTTCTAATTTTCTCATGGTATAACGTATACTATGAATTTAGTGAATAAATAATTTTACAAAAAAAAAAAAGTCCCCAAAAACTCACTTCGATAAGTTCTATTGTTTTTATTAGTATAACAAATTTTTTAAAATTAATATATATATATAAGCAAAATTGTGTAAAAATATTGATGTGATTAAACTTTTTCAATTTAATTTTATATATATGGCAAATTTTAATTAAGTTTTGTCTAATCATTGACAAGCTCTGTATGTAGTTCTCAATTTTAAGTCTTTTAATGACAAATTATTCATTGTCTTATCATCTTCTCTTAAAACTTCTATAATTATCATAAACTCAAAAAATATTATATCTCTTCAATAACCTCAAACTATATATTACTCATAATAATAAATTATTATATATAAAAATAATAGATAGATATTGAAAAATGAAATATGATATTTGAAATAGTAATTAATATACTAAAATTCATTGTGCCAAATATATTATTGGTATTGATATTTTTATTTTATATCATTCAATAAGTATAACTAAAAATTATATAATTACACTTTAAAACTTTAAAAAATCAAAAATAATTTTAAACCGCGCAAAATGTGGAATATTAGGGGTGTAATCAAGGCGAATCAAGCCAAATCCTATCAGGCTCGAACTCAATTTGGTTCGACTTAAAAACTCAAAACTCGGATTTGATCAAACTTTAATTGTTAAACTCGAGTTTGATCAAATACTTGAATACTCAAGCTCGCTCGATTAGACACGTTTATATATATATATTGAAATTGAAAGTTATGCTCGAAGAAGCTCGATTAAGTTCGAATAAGCACGATCAGATATGAATCGATTAAATTCGATTGATAATATTATAAATATGCTTAAATTTGATTAGGCTCACAAGCCTGTAGAATAAAGTATTTTAAAATTCGAATTCAGCTCGCTCAATTACTCGAGTAGCTCAAACTTGAGCTCTGTTTGATTAATCTCAAGTAGTTTGTGAGCTGTCTCAATTCATTTACACCCTTACGGAATACCAACTAGTTAAATAGTAATATGTGTTCTTCTATTGCAATCTATGTGTATAGTTTCAAAACTTTTATTTATGATAAATTTCAATTTTGGTGTCTGAACTTTTTAATTTTTTTTTATTTTGGTGTCTTGACATTTTTTTGTCAATCAAGTGTATGAACTAATAAAATCATTTTCAATGCAGTGTTTTTCTCTAATTTTAATGATCAATGGCCGCTACGTGGAAATTCACCTGAACTGATATTAGATTTTGTACATTTATTTCAACTAATTGCATATGGGTTTTGTTCTTGTTTTTACTTTTTATATATATTTGAATAAATTATGTCTCTATCACTGTAGAAATTTGTTCAAATATATACAAAAAGTAAAAAAAAAAAAAAAAAATAAAAAAGACAAAGGTTCAAAATTACAAAAACGACACATAAGAGAAAATTATATAAAATTATGAACAAAAAAACAAATTAAAAAA
>CATIWR010184754.1:0-13852 GCA_949677035.1 Omphalea diandra
TTTTTAATCTATTATTAATATTTTATTATATATATATATATATATATATATATATATATATATATATATATATATATATATATATATATATATATATCCTCTTTATTCTTTTTTTTTTTTTTAACTTTTGCTATCCTATGCAAATAATTTTCTAATACTGTATCAATATAATTTTAAGACACTGAATCCTTTTACATTTTTATTGAAACTATTAGTTTATGCAAAATTCTTTGGTAGACTATATGTATTCATCAAGTCAATACATTATTTATATTTGATACATACATATAATAAATAAAAATAATATTTAAATTTATAACAGTAATTTTATTTAAATAATAATAATCTTTTTTTAATTAGCTTGATACATACAATTCAAAATGATACACTCAGTATTTTATAGAAAATATTGAAAGAAAACAATAACTAATACAATTGGCATTCAAAATCTCTATTAATGTTAGGATTGTTTAGTAATCATTTAAATTAAAAAAAAAATTAATCAAATTGAACCGGTTTGATTTTTTAGTTTGATTTTCATATAAATTTGATTTAATTTTTATTTTTTAAAATTTTTTTGTGAGTTTAGCTTGATTCGATTTTTTATAAAAAAAAAAGTTTAACAAAACTAAATTGAACATATATTAAATTATATCAAAGTAGTTTAATAGTATTTGGTTCCATTCTAATTTAAAATTTTTTTCATTTACAAATAATTTTTTTATAGAATTCATTTGCAATCAAATTTGCCTATTTGATGTATTACAAAATAAAAATAGAATCATTTTAAATAAAATAAAATTTATATTCGATTTAAATATAAAATTTAATAAAATATTTTATTTTATAAAAATATCCTTAATTATTTTTTAAAATTTTACAAATATAAAAAATACAAGAAAAAGAGGAGATAGAGAGAGAATAGAGAGAAAAGAAAGAATGAGAAGAGAGGTTTTTGTTCAAAGTAACGATATTTCCTCCACCTTTGCTTTCCTTTGTCGTCATCTTCTTCGTCAAAATCAAAATAATTAGCGAAATAGTTACTTGTTGTTAACCTAATGGCCATTCCTGGTGAATAGATCTGGACACATTCTTATTCATCATTGCATCTGAATAAAATGAAGAAGGGTTAGGTTATGTTGGGTAATCTGAAAGGGTGAGATGATGATGATGGGTTATCATTAGGTTACGTTGGGTTATTGTGAATTAGTGATTGAGTGGGCGATATGATAATGATGATAGTGGTGTAGGTTTTTGTTGGGTTAGGTTATTTTTAAGATGATGATGAAAGGTTTTGATTTGATTCAGTTAGAAAAATTTTTAGAATTTTTGAAATGGGTGACTAAGTGGCGTGAGTTGATGATGATAAAGAAGGGTTTTAATTAGTGTTTATTAGGTTATGTTTAAGGGTATTTTTGAAATTTTCATAATTTAAAAATATATTTGTTGACTTTTATTTATTTGACTAATAGAAAAATGTAAAATTTTGATGGAAGAATGTTACATTTAATGAAAATAAAACTGAAAGATGTTTTAGTATAATTTTTGAAAATGAAAAACTAAATGGTACAATAAGACAAAACTTAAGAAGATCAGTGTTTTAACCTTTTAATAATTTAATTTTTTTAATTCAGTTTGTTGAATTTAGTTTTAACGGTTTGTGAATCCCTAATGGCCTGCATGGGAGCGAGATAATGGAGATTAAAAAGTGGAATGGAAAAGAAAAAAACTAAGTTATTTTGTTTAGGAGTGCAATTTTAGTGGAGGAGGAGATTAATGGATGTTAAATCTTTTCATCATTTAACCTTCTAATTCTATTTTTCTCTAACCCCCAATTTGGAGAGTAGACTATGGAACGAAAATAAGAGTTAAAAATAAAATATATTATATGGCAAATATACCCTTGATAGTATTTTAATAACTACTAAATACCACTAAATATTAAAGAACAATGATATCGTTGAAGAGTCATTCACTATAAACAATACTGCTGATTTCTTTCTCAACAAAACAATACGGTTGGCTTCTCAAACAAAACAACAACACAGCCGTAACAAAGGTATCTTTTCTTTTTCTTTTTCCTCGATTTAAATTATGCCAATATTTGTTTTACAGTTTGGGTGCCAACAAGATGCTTTGTTTAGCTATTATATATCTTTTTGCAAGTGTGGTTATGGAAGAATCTTTTTGTTATTCTGGTTCTGGAATAATTGCACATAGTGGCCTTAGAAAAAAAATAAATAAATATGAGAAAAATCTCACAGGGGCTTTGGTAGGTTGAGCCGCTTGTAGCTCCAATCCCACCATGTTATATTCATTTCTTGATATACACGTTGGTCTGTCTATTTGCATGAGTCAATTAGCTAGTTTATCAACCACATATATATATAATTTGTTTTGCAGTACTATAGAAACTTAGGAATCAATTTCATCAATTGTTTTGCTACCTGTTTTTCATATTTAGCTAGTGAGTGAATAAAGATATCAACTATAAGGACAACTACCAAATTAAAACATGAAAACCATAGGGAATTGCAGAACTGAAGCCAACCCATTAGAAATAAAACAAAAGCATATAATAATAGTTTTACTATTACCAATTGGGGCACTACAACTTTAAACGGATGATTACTCGAATATTAACTATTACCCAAAGCAAACTTGTCCTAAAATCTTATATATATATATATATATATAAACAGTATAAGATGTTTTTAACTTTGTACATAAATATAAAATAAAATAACTCCCTAATAATCTCTCTCTCTCTCTCTCTCTCTCTATATATATATATATATATATATATATATATAAACAATATAATATGTTTTTAACTTTGTACATAAATATAAAATAAAATAACTCCCTCATAGGAATCATTACTACGTTCAGTCAAAGTGCCTAGCTAAGCAGATGGCAACATCCCAGTGTGCTCATGAACAGTCTTGACTAATGGAGGCAACATGGTATAGACCCCCAGCTATATCCTTCATTGGACCACCGCCATTAGCAGCCTCCTGTCCATTATTAGCACCATTCTTCCATATGCTAATTTTAGGTTGCAATTCATTTACTGCTTGTGCATTGATCTAGCTATTTCTTGGAATAAGTTCTTCTCAAGCATGATGTAGTCTGTCAATGCATCATCTTTTCGACCAAACAAATTATATATATATATATATATATATCATATCAAACATCTTTTTTTATTAGTCTTTACTATAACTCATACAAAATTGATGATTTGTACTATTTTTTATATGTTTATATTTGTTACTCATTTTCTGGATTCATTTATTATTAATTTTTTGAAATACATAAACGATTTTTAACTCTTTGATATGATTATTGTTATTTAAAGTTTCATTTAGATTGCAAATGGCAAAGATAATGACACAAGAGATGTGTTCTTCAAATTACAACACATGCATCACATGACAATTATACAAGTGTTATGTATTGTGGTCTGTTGTATGAAACAAATGCAAGCTAAAAGAAAGCAAGTGATTCGTGACTTGATTATAAGTGGAGAGAAAACACGCATAGAATTTTTATTTGGTTTGTGACTATTTTTTTAGACTCAGTTGAAATGTTAAAAATTTTTTATCAATTTTTTCCTTTAGAATAATTTTTTTATTTTCTTTATGTCATTAATATGCAATTTCTAGATATAATATTCCTAAAAGGAAGATAACAACAGTTAACGAATCAAAGGAAGGAGGAGACATGTGTGTGTGGACATCTACTATGGATGAAACTTTGGTAGATGCTTATTGAGTTCAACATAACCTTGAAAATAGGAATGGAGGCACATTCACACCTCATGCTCTTCAAAATATTGCTAAAGAGTTGTTTGAAAAGTTTCCTACCAAACCTCTTGACAAAAAAAGATAAAAAATCCAATGAAGTACATCAAGAATAAGTTTAATCCCTGTTATGGCTTCTTTAGAAATAATATGAGTGGCTTTACATGGAATTCAACAACTTGTGTATGGGATACTGAACTTGAAGTGTGGAAGCAATTGATTGAGGCATGTTTTATTAAAACGAAAGCTCTCTCTCTCTCTCTCTCTCTCTATATATATATATATATATATATATCTCGCATACACACTTGTATATATCACTCATGTATTTTTTGTTTTATTTTTACTAGGTTAAATGAGAAGCTGCAGAATGGATGAATAAGTCCATTCCACATTATGAAATGCTAGATTAATTATCTGGAAGTGATAAAGCAACTAGAGAGCATGCTAAAACTGCTAGTGAAATGAAACAAAAAAGGATCAAGTCTGCAGTCCAAAGTTATGCAAACACTATAGTTGACATTGATCAAATGGTGGCAGAAAATGAAGTTACACTTAAAGTTTTGAAGATTTTGATAATGATATTCAAATTTTGACATCTCCAAAATCACAATCTTGAATGCTTACAAGATGTTGCATCATCCAAAAGTAATAAAGGTAAAAAGAATGTTTCAAGTATCGATCGGGATATTCAGGTGTTTGAGGATGGGCTTGATAAAGTTGCTGAGGCAATTGAGAAATCCACAAAAAAATTGGTACAATTTACTCAAAGACTTCCAATATCAGAAAATAAAATTTGGGAACGTCTGATGGAACTTGAACCTAATGCAGTGACAACAATATATATTTTTCTCCTTAAAAATTCTGACATGCTTGGTGGTATACTTGGATGTCCATTAGAAAGGCTCAAGATGGTACTAATGTAGATGGTGTGTGGTTCTTCTACTCCACCTAGTAGTTAATTAATTTTCTAATTAGTTTATGTTTATTTTATACTATAAACTTCCATGTAACTTTTAAATTTATATTATGAGGATAACTTCTTCTATTTCTTTGCAGTATCAAATTTAATATGATGTGATTTTTCTATTTTGATTTATGTTTTATATAAATTCATTCATGGTTTTGACAAAATAAAAAAAATTAAAATTAAAATCTCATAATGATATAATTGTAATAATATTTAAATCTTAATCACAATAATAAGTTTGTCAACTAAAACTTCAACTTTTTAATAATATTTTATATCTTACATATAATTGTTAATTTAATACCTTGTTAATTAATCATTTTTTTCATATTTTAAAACTCTCAAACAAAATTAATATTATTATCTTTTTTAACTCTATATTATTTTTTTAAAACTTTCAAATTCTATTTTATCATTTTATTTTATTTTTATTAACCTCATTTCCATCAATTTCAAAACTCCCGTCCAAAGCCTAATTAAACTAACAGGCAACTCAATAGTCAAAACATAAGGCTACGAAAAATAAAAGTCGTATATATAAACACGAACGATACATAAAGGCAAATAGATACGTCAACATCTAGCTACAGATTTATAAACGTGAATGCTAAGAACACATAATAAAACCATTAATAATAATCAGACGCCATAACTGCAAGCTCCAGAATTTTCATTCGTGGCGGCACCGCAAAGGACCAAGAAAAGTCTCCCTCTCTCTGCCTTTGAAAAGTCTATTCCAACGAAAAGTCGAAGAAAGAAAATAAAGCCATCATCAGCTCAAGAGGACGAGAAAAGAGACGAAAGGAAAAGAAAGAATCTTGGCATTGCATCTTAATCTGCTGCATTCAGAAAGGAATAATGGCGTACGTAGACCACGCCTTCTCCATAACCGACGACGACATAATGATCGAGACATCATACGTAGTCAACAATCGCCCTCCCATTAAGGAGATCGCACTCGCCGTTTCTCTCCTCGTTTTCGGCGTCATCGGCATCGTTTTGGGCGTTTTCATGACCGTTAACAGAATCGGCGGTGACCGTGCCCACGGTAATTGCTAATTCCTTTGTTTCTTTTCGAAGTTTGTATAGTAATAATAAGGGTTTTGTGTTTCCAGCTGAAAAATTGGTAAATTTTGTTTCGATTAGGGCTATTTTTTGCGATTCTAGGAGTGGTGCTGTTTATACCAGGGTTTTATTATACGAGGATTGCGTATTATGCTTATAAGGGATACAAAGGGTTCTCTTTCGCGAACATACCGCCCGTGTAATTGATGTAATAAGATGAAGCTCTCCAGTTTGGGCTCTGCTACTTGTGTACATATCTTTCTTCCTTTCTTGAGTTATGGTTCTTTCATTTTATGTACCGTCTTTTCTTTCTCCAGCTGTTTTAGTGATCTTGTGTTTTGTTTGTTTGGAACAGCCAATATTTGTGGCAACATAGTGGAATTGCCTCTGGTTTCATGTTCTTTGACTTAGTTGTTTATAATCTAGTCTGTTTCAATTTTGTCTTTTTGTTTTGTATTTTGTGGTTTGCTTTTTGCTTCCTCCTTAAATGGATGTGTTTTGTTAGATCTGAACTTTATCCTCAAAGCATTTGTTATAAGTAATCTGTTCCTTGTCTTGCATAATGCTGAGCTCCCATTTTGTTACATCATGTGCACAATTACTTAGGAGTCAAATCCCATCTTCAGTATTTAGTGTTTATGTAATCCAAACTCATATACATTTGATTTTGACGCATACACCATGCCTATACCCAAACGTTAACTCAACATATATACTAATCTGGGTTGTATCGTAATGCATCACGGGATACTGAAAAGATTTGCATGTGTCTTTACTGCCCAAGATTAAACTGAAGTGAAAATTTAACTTGTCCAACATAAAAAAACCTGTAATTATCCCATAATATTTTTCCCTCCAACAAACCAATAGCAAAATCAATGTGATAGATTTATAGTAAATCATTTATCATGCTTAAGTTTAATAACTGCCAATGCACATAAAGCATGTCAAATGCAGATTCCATATACATATACCAGCATCATGTATGTCTGAGGTGGTTATGTTCTAAATTCACCATGTAACAAATGGAAGTACGTCATGCAAACATAAGCCTCATGCTCTGAACAGTTTGGAGTGATTTAACAGGTGCAAATTTGCTAATATCGTTTATTTCTAAGTTAGAGCTGTAACTTTTAATGTCAGGTGAATCTTGGTGTTGGATAAAATTATGTCCGTAACTTATGTAGGTTCTATGGATGGTGAATGTTGGACAAATGTTATCTAGAAACTTCTTTCCTAGAGCTAAGCTCTACTTGATATATTACTGTGCTCCTTGCTTTAAATGTCTTTGTTTATGCTTAGTATTGGAATGTTATACCTTCTATTTACATAGAGGAATTTTGTTTTGCTTGTTCTTGAAGGAGACAGGGTTTTTAGCAGTAGGATTTTTTTTAAGTCAAGAATTTTGTTTGATGTTCATGTATGTAATTGAGGTTCTCAAGACTTTCTGGCCTAGCTTGATTTTATTTCATAAAGTTCGCAAAAGGCTTTTCTTGATTTCTGGTTAGGCCATATGAATATTTAGTTTTTAAATCCTAAGGCATTTTTTGTCTATTGTTATTTAAGGCCAGTAGAGATTTAGCGGGTATAAACAGAAGCAATCATGCTTTTGTGGATATAACATGTATCCGTCTGTCATTAGAGCAAAACATTTTAATCCATCTTCAACCACCAAACACTGAAGCATTGATGTTTAGGAGATATTGGATCTTTAACTATCTCTTTCTCTATGTTCTTTGCCTAAGGAAGATTGCAATGACACACACACACACACCCCGAAATCCCAAAAAAAAAAAAAAAAGGATTCAATGGATCTTATATTTTATTAAAGAGTTTCTTAGGATAAAACCTTATAGTCTGCTTGTACTCCATCATTCAGTATTCTCTCTTCAACATTTTGTCTAATCCTCATTCATTCCTGCTATTAGCTCTCTGCTTTAGGGGGCATGACGCAAGTAAATGGTCTTTACTTTTCTCATCCTTGCATAATATTATCGAATTCCTGTCCTTGGATAATATTATGTTAGGATCAAAAAATGAGGGATAAAATCTTGGAGCATATGTCATTACCTATAATCTATATCAGTCAGTCCCTTCAAGCAAACTTCAAGATAAGCTAAAATTTCGTACATTGAAGGAAAACAAAAAAAAAAAAAAAAAAAAATTGGAGTGTCCCCATCAATCTCAAGAATTTGTTTGATTCAAGCCCTCTAAAGCCATACCCATGATTCCAAAGTAAAAAAAATTAAACATATGAAATGTCAAACATCAAAGAAAATCATATGAATACTATTTTTAAGATGGAACCTTGCTTTTTTAAGGAAAATCAGGGTGATTAATATTGATGTCTTACTCATGCATAGACTATTACTTGGTTAGCCATACCAAATCAGCTTAGAAAGCATACTGATGGACAGCAATAAATTGCTTCACGGTATTAGTGTTTATTGGAGGCTTTTTTAACTATGATGATTAATCGACAACCGTAGGGACTGCTAGATTTATGGGGCGATATGACAGATTTTTACTGACTCTTATACTTGGAGCAGCTGAAGGCACAGTAGTGGTGAAGTTGGAAGTCACAATCTACAATGACAGAGCAAAAGAAAAATAGAATTCCATGAATAAACATTGATATTTTTGATGACCCAGTTACTGTTACAGTTAATAACACAAGGAAGCATTTGAATGTATAAATTTATGTACTTTTCTGGTGGAGTTGGTGATGAAAATTTTGCTCACTGCATAAGTGGAGTAATCACCAATTTGATGACTAAATCTATCGGAAATTGATCTGCAGCAAACTGTTATGCATAGCAGTTACTATGGTGACATGGAATCAGTAAATTGATTGTTTATATATTTGAGTGTTGGTGCAAAGAATATATGAGTTGAGATTCAGACTTGGTCACTTTTCTATGATCATCTAGTAGACCCACCAACTACTGAAGATGTCTTTATAGAGGTATTTATGTCTGCCATACAATGAACGCTAACGTTGTTTTGAACCCTACAACATTTTTTATAAGGTCATTATCCTGCTGTTAATTGGCATTTATCTTCAATAAGGATCTGACTGGTGTATTTATGCTATTTTGTTTTCTTGGTGAGAGAGTATCTGTGCTTTTTTTTGTTGTCCAATAGTAAAAAATTGTACATGTCAAAAGTGAATTTTTGAAACCAGTAAAAACCACATTTTTGTTGTTTTCACTAATTGTAGGAACTTCTTTTTATTATTATTATTATTATTATTATTAACAAAAACAGAAAATTTAAAAATGGCATGGATACTAAATTTGCCCTTAGCTGATGAGACTACCATCTCTTGACTTGGTGCTGAGGAGCTGCCTAAGAGGATAATGGCATTTAGAACACATGGATTTCGTGTCCGTCTTCTTCTTCTTCTTCTTATCTTCACGTGATGGGCTCATGACGGCTCCTTGGAGGGGATCCTTGAGTAAGATACTGGAGCAATTTGACATGTGCTGTATGCCGTAATAGTTGCAACTGCAGAGTAATTTGACATGTGCTGTATGCCATAACAGTTGTAACTGCGAAGCAATTACAATTAATATTTGGTCACTTTATAAAAGTTTCCATATGCTAGCTTATTGAAGCTGCCGATGGTAATGCAAATGGTTTGCACTTCTAATTTTAAGTGTGTGATTGAGATGTTTATGGTTGGTTATATGGATTAGGTGAGTGCAGGGGGATAATGCAATTAAAAACAAATATTAGGCACACTTGCATTTCTGTTCAGTATCTTGATTGTTGCTTTCCTTAAACTCTGTACACATACATGGATGTTGTTTTTTTTCCTCACCATAATGTGTTTTCAACATAACATGATAATCGTGCTAGTTGAGTTGCAAACTTTTTGAAGCATCTAGACATATATTACATTAGTGGTAAGACAATCTTTTTTGTGCTTACTTGAGTTGAATTCAAAATAAAATTTTGATTTAGAAGGTGGAAATACAGAAGGGGTTAGAAGGTGAACTACCTCTTGGTCTTCTCCCTCATCATGATTGGAATTCAGCTTTTGATCCTTTGGTTTGAACTAAGAACCTTGTTTGAACAAATTTTGGGGTTTTGGACATATTTTTGATTTTGTGAGCATGATTCTGGGTATAAATGCAAGGAGCGGTCTTTTTGCATCTGCTTCTCATCAAGGACTCAAGGCTGGATACCTTTGGAGAATAAGTCCATCAGATACGTGAGTAATACGTTAGCAACCAGGTTTTTTTGGATTTTTTTTTTTTGGCTGTTCACATGCCATTTTGTTTTCCTTCTTCCCACTTCCAGCTTATGGAAACTATTGACTTACAGTCAGTTTGGTTTACAGTTGCATGATGAGATATTCTTCTTTGATGTCAGATTTTCTTTTCTAGCTTTCTTATCAGTTTCTGCTATGTTTCATTGGACTATTTTGTTTCTTAACAAGACTATGTTTTTGTCTGAAAATAAAAAAATAACCGGTTGTCATATCCTGTCTTATTTTACTGAGTTTGGAGTGGTGACTGTGGAAGCACTGAAACCCATCATTTCCTGGTTTAGGTAGTAGAGGCTCATAAAGATTTAGTCAATTTGGTAATTGGAAGTTAACATAATGGCCGTCATCCATAAATTAACTTGTCAAAAATTTGTGGCAGCTTCCATTGGGTACTGCTTAACCGATGGGATCTGCAAAAACTATTTGGTGATGCTGTAAAACTGTGATCTTATCTTTATTTTGGGGTTGATTTGCTTCATATCAAGATTCAATTGACATTGGAAATGATTCTAATACCGTCCGAAACAAAGTTTATTCATAATTACGGTTTTATGTTAAGTTGTTACTTCCATGCATTAACTTCATTCAGCTTCATGATCTTGAATAATAAACAGCACGCCAACTAGGTATAAGACGTTGGCTAGTCTAAGTTGATTGATAGGGGGACCAAAGCCATGTAGCTACGAAGATAAGATGAACTCTTGGATGCATCGTACGCCTGAGTTGGTTATTTCAATCATCACAGGAAAAGAAGTGATATCTATAGCTTTGACGTCACGGTTATGATAGTGTGTTTTCTTTTGGGGGTATCGTTAAAAAATTTGATTTTGCACAGATGTATTGTAAATGAGCTATATTTTTCTTCCCCTGTTTGGTTGTTCAGGCGGGCAAACGGCTTTTGTGAAGTTACTAGATTCAGTGTTTCCGTAGTTAGACCTGGACTGTTCTACCTCCTCTTCCAATCTATGACGTGGAGGGAAATTTTGCTTCTAATAAGTGGGCGCTGCTGGTATTTGACTTGTTTAGTGGTTTTCCTTTCTCATTAGCGTGGACGTAGCAAGGTGAATGTACTTGAGATGTGACTCGTGTGCCAGTGTCGTTGGTCCCGTTTCCGCCGGACTTATCTTTCTCCGCCGGACTTTATCTTTCTCTGCCTCTCTAATGCATCATCATTTAGCAAATTGTCATCTGTCGGGTAAGTAACGTTTGCTCAATACTTGTTTTGATGCGGACATTATGGAAGCAATGTCAGAAGATATATATTCTAATTTCTATAGTAAATAATTAAATTATGAAATTATTTTAATTAATAACCTTTTTAATTAAATGACATTTGTAAGGCAAAACACGTGAATTACTTCATATGAGTGAAGGAGTATAATACTTAATAATTTAACACAGAGATTAAAAAAATTGAAAATTCTATTTTATACTATTACTTTAATGAATTATAATAAGACATAAAATTAACATTATCTTTTTTTAGTAATAAAAATTTACATTATTAACAATTTCAACTGCAAAGTACTTTATTTTAAAATATTCATATGTTGTACCTATAATTACACAAATCAGTTAATATAATCTATGTTTTGTTCCTAAAGTTATAGACTTTGAATCATAATAAATATATATTTAAATACGTTATTTTTATTTAAAAAGAGAAAATACATATCCAGCATAACTTATTTCCCGTATTATTTAAATTTACATAATTTATAAGTTTGGTGACAGTAAGAAAATTTTTAGAAATGTAAATTTGAAATAAGTAAAATAAAATAAGTAGCATGTTTTTTTTTTTTTTTAAAAAAAAAAGAAGATTGGATTACAAAGTAGTGTATTGAATAAGAAGTAATCTAAACTCAAATTGGAATTATATAGCTGAATTTAATACCTATAACAAGAAGAAATTTTTATGAAACAAGAACAAGAATTTAACAAAAATAAATTAAACAATCTCTTCTAATTTCCAGTTGAATTTCTTACAAAAATTTTGTAAATATTTTTATGTAAAAATTTCAAGTATCCATGAAATAAAAATTTATGTTACTTTTATTCATTTATTAATAGAATATGACAACAGTTTTACGAGCTCAAACCAAATTCTAAATATAATTAGTCTATCCTTTTATTTTATTGGCATTAAAACAAAACCATGTACAATTATTCTTGATTTTTATATGATATTAATTAGATCGATATTGTTTCTTAAATATAGATATTTTATACATGGTTACGTGGGATTGGAACTCAACAAATGCCCAATTATTATTGATTAGAGCCATTAAAATTTTTTTGAATAGATTATTAAGATTTACCATATTTACAAGGAAGTAAACATGATATAAATTAATTCACAAGTTATACGTTAAGTTGTTCTCTTAATCTGTAATATTCTAGGACATCCTCTTTTTAGTATTTTAGTTTATTGCTTGGGATTGTCTTGCTATTTCCTTTTTTTAAGTAGAGTTTTAGCCTTGATAGGGTTTTATATACTCATGGCAATAATTATTTAAAAAATTTGTATAGGCTTTTTTTTTAGTTGTTGGTTAATAAACAATTAGTAATGCTAATTCTTTGTGTGTGTGTGTGTATATATATATAGTAATTTTTCTATTTTAATTAAAATGATGTGATTAATTTCTTTATAACCTATATTAAATTCTTGATAATAGATTTTATCATTCTTTTCGCATATGTTTTAGTTTTTTTTGAAGCTACATATTAAGCATTTTTTTTTAATTCATAACTTTTCTTTTTATTTTAAGTGATTATATATGTGAATTTTAATATTTTATTGAATTAGTTTTTATGATTAATTTTTTTGTTCTTTCATTTACATGAATTGAACTTAAACGATGTTCAAGAATAACAAATTAATTTATAATTGTTTTTGGTTGATATTATAAATCTTTTTGTAACTTTTATGATTATTGTAATTCAAACTTATAAATATGATTAGATTTTTTATTATTATCAAATTATAGTATTATTGCTTCTATTTCTTCAAGTATTTCATATATTAGTTTCCATTGTCTATTTTTAATAAAGTTTAACCAAAAATAATATTCATATAGAAATCATGAGTTTAGAAAGTAAAATTCATATACAACACATGCTATACTGATAATGTGTGCGTGTATAAATATATATAGATTAGTTTTTTTTATTATTATTTTTATGCATTTGGTAGTTAATAACAATTTAAAAAATAATAATTAGATCATATAAAAGATATACATAAATACAATATTTTATTTAAAAATTATGTTAACGTCCCCATAAAGCGCGAGTATACTACTAGTTTTCCAGAATTGGGCTGCCATTTAAGATGAATAATCCATCATGGCGAGATGCAAGGACTGGTTAAGAAAGGCAACAGAAACATAGCCTTCAATTTTGGCTGAATTTCTTTGTTCCAATAGTGTCAAGAAATTGGATAACTCGATTAAAACTTGCAAAGGTTCCAGAATATATAAAAACATTAATCAATAAAGTTCTTGATTCTAGTTTTTCATTAATCAATAAAGTTCTTGATTCTAGTTTTTTCTCCGTCTTCAAAGATGTCTCACATTATGGAATGTCTCCAACCTATGAATCCTTTAAAAATTTAGAACACAGTAGGCCGAAGGAAAATATGATGGGCCAAACAGATATCTTGACAGGATTATCAACATGTCGAGACAGAAATGCATATCCAATTGTAGTAAATATACACTGAAAGACGGCACAAACTAA
>CATIWR010184791.1:0-15338 GCA_949677035.1 Omphalea diandra
TTGTGTTTGTGTGTGTGTGTGTGTCCATGAGAGAGAGAACCTAATCACATACCACAGATAGCTGCTCATTTGTACACTGTTTGTCATTCTTGTCTTGTTTATTTGTAAATGATGTGTCATACCTTCACAGCATATAATACAAGAAATTCATTAAGATAGCTAATTTTATGTGCCCACATTGGAAAGAATATTGATGTTCTGTTTCATTGGCATCAAACAGATCATATATCACAGATTAGACATCAAATAACGACACATTTTTTAATTCAACCTGAGGAATCACCAAGATAAAACCGTTCTTACCAGTCTCGGGGAATCCCAGCTTCATCTCTAGCTGAATAATTGAAGGGCCCCTTCAACTCCACATTGTACTCTTCTAACAAGTCTGCATTATTCCCAAGAAGATTCAAAAATTTTGCAAATAAATATTTTTGTTTCCCTGTATGAACATAAGAATTTGTCCGCACAACACAAGTGTTAGTACCTTTAAAAGTGGAACAAGGAGCAAAGCCCATTTTCTGACAGACAGACATAAACCAATATACACCGACAGCCACATGTGCAACTTCCTCATCTGCAATTCTAGCCACAATTTTAGATGTCTTAGTATCTCCAAAACCAACCAATTTTTGCACTAGTCTAGGCCCAGCATCAAGCCCTCTCGCCTCCTATATCAATAACAGTAATTAAAAAAAAAAAAAACTGAAGATTTCCTCATCAAACACAATTATCTGATTTCACATAAGAGAGAGAGAGAGAGTACAACACCAACATTTCAAAACTAAAAAAATCTTGTTTGAGTCTCAAAAGACAGTTGCTATGAAGCACCCCTAAACAAGCCTAGTAAAATAAATTTAACATAATCACAAGCCAAGGTTCTATAGTATAAACTTATGCAGAGACACCATGTATCAAGTACATGACTTCCCCAACAAAAAAAAAAAAAAGGAGATCACCAGTTTGCATGTGATTTTATGTACCCAGTAACTGTATCAAACACATTCTTATTCTTTTGCATTTTATAGAGTAACATCTACTACCTAGAATGTATGATAGATTAGGTAACCTGTTAAACTGCAATCATCATATTTTTTGAGATTTCACATCTACCTTTATTAGAATGCAATAAACAATCTCATTGTTATATTTTGATTTGCTTCTCTCTTTTCATGTATCACAATTTTCTTAGTATTAAAAGTAACAGAAATTCTTTGATCAGTAGGACATATACCCATAGCTGCAGCAAACAGAGCCAAAATGAAGTTAAAGCAAGAAAAATTTGCAGGACTAAGTCTTATCATGGTCCACAACCACATGAAGCTAATGCATGGAATTGAAGCTCAATCAATTGATCAATAGAAGAGGGAGATCACGAAGTGTGAAATGAATAGAAACACATCCCCAACAAATTTTCTTGATGCGAATAAAAAAGGTGCTTCCTTTATAGAAGCATGTGATTACTTGCAAAATTCATAGGTGATTCAATATCATTATTTCTGACAGATTTGAGAGATTTGAATAAACTAAACAATGCAAAATCGGGAGTAAAACTAATGATGAAGAAGCTTGAAGAACCAGCTGTCATTTTTATTTTTGATTATTGGAATCCATATATAAGGGGAACTACTAAAGTTGCCCAGTACTTCAGCTTTTCCATACTAAATGGACAGGGCCTTAATTTATGATTTTGTTCAGGTTATGATTTAAGAATCTATCCAAAACCTAAGATGCCAGGTATTGCACCTTTCATTGACAATTTTTTAGCTAAGTAGCACCACTTTCCAAACAACAGCAACGAGCATACTTTTCACTGAATCATGATGCTGAATTTTCTCATAACAGCAACCATTATATAGCTAGTTGAATGGTAAAACTTAAGATGGAAATAACAACAATTAAGCACAACAATTAGATTCGTTACACAGCCTCTCCTTATACACATTTTACCAAGTGCAAAATCAATAAGATCAAGACAATATAGACACGTATATCAAATGCTACCTGGACAAGTGGGATAGCAGTCAATCGTGCAGCAACATTGTCAGATGATTTTTCACACTCCCTCCACAACAAATTATGAGCAGGCATATCTCCATATCTAATAATCAGAGTGCAAAATTTAGCCAGTCAATTACCAGGAATGAATTAATTTAATACCTATGAAAATAATGCTCCTCACTTGAAACCAAGCTCAGCAAGCCTCTGAGAGCACCAGGCGAAATGACGACTCTCATCATCAGCAACGTGTGCAAAGTCAGCAAAGAATCCTTCTCCTAGAGTCTCACTAAAAGGTGAAAATCGAACAACTGTATCCCACGCCAAATCAATTGCATTAAGCTCTACATGAGCAAGATTGTGGAGCATATAAGCATTGAGAGGTAATCCAGAGTGTTTTGGGGTAGGAATCTCCTTAGGGGAAACCTGAAAATCTCACAAATATAGGCAAGGAGCGACCACATGAATATCTATCCACCATGTCAACACTGAAGATAAGTAATTAGAAGATAAAAAGTAAACAAGCTATAGATGAACACAAAGTTAAATCAAATAAATTAATTAAAAGTTATCATCAAATCATTATAATGTCCCTATAAAATGAGTAGTAATTGTAACACCCGCATCACCAAATCATTTAAAATCTTAAGCAAAGGTAAACAAATGAATGAATGATTGATAACTGAACAAAAAATCTGAAAAGACTTGCACCCACATCAACCAATCACATAATCCTTCATTTAAAATATTTGAAAAAAGCTAAATAACTGCAAAACCAAAAAAGACTTGAAGAAGGAGGGACAGAGACAGGGAGAGAAGGGTGGGGTGGCTTTGAGGATTCAGAACGTTGATAGGGGAATGGAACGGGGCAGAGTAAAAACGAACCAATTGCGGTTTAGGAGGGCGGGCAGGTTTAGAAGGAGGAACAAAGGCACCAACGGGAAGCTTATCATTGCGCCATTTGGAGAAAGCATGATGAGAAAGATCGGATTTTTTTATGGGGTCGGAGGTGGAGAGAACAAGAGCACCAAGCTCCGCAAGACAGGAAGCAGAACCCACTTCGTAGTTATAGTCATTGGAGGAAATTGAAGAGGAGGGCGGCGATGGTGGAGGTGGTGGCTGAGGGCCATTGGGTCCCCAAAAACGGTTCTTATTGAGTGGACTCTCCCTCCAGGCTTGGAGACCGGACCATGGTAAGAACTCCGAAGAAGAAGAAGAGAAGTGGTGGGTCTTAAGAAAGAAACGAGGAAAAGAGAAGCAAGTGAAGCCGAGAGTTGGAGACAGCATCAGCTTGAGTTTGAATGGATGCACTTTGAAGTCGAGAGTTTCGGGTTCCGGCTGCTTTATTTCTTTTTTCTAATACTAAGCTCTCTCTCTCTCCGTCTCTCTCCTTTAAAAAATCTTTTTCTGTTTTTCTGCTTATTTGTAATTAATTTTACTATTTTTTGGATATTACAAATGAGAGAATTAGAATTTTCTTTTTTTAATTGAGTTTTTATCTTTTTGAAGAAAGTAAAGAAATAAATTATCTTGAAAACTCGAGCATATTGATGAATTTGACATCAATAGTTAAATTTGTTATATAATAGTTAAAAAAAATGTTATTTATTAATTAATTATATATCTTCTTCAATATAAATTTTTTGAATAAAAATAATTTTAAAATTTAATATTTAAAAATTTTACAAAAAAAAAACTACTAAATGAGTTTGACAATGTAATCAAGTAATTTTATTACTTCTAAAATATAAGACTATTATACATTAAACTAATTATAAAAATTTTATTAATATTTAAATTCTATTTACTTGTGTTGATATATATATATATATAATAAAATTATGAAAATCTTATATTTTTAGTATAATTAAACATGTCATAATAAATAAAGAAAAATATTGGACAAAATATCAATGCCAATCATGCTCTAAGTCCACACAATATTTCCCGTTTTGTTCAATCCCTAGAAGAAATATGATACCAATGCCTGTGGCAAATTCAATAACTACATTACACGTCCTTATAAAAAATTTTAAAAAAAATCACCACACAGCAATTTCACATTCACATTAGGAACATATCAATAGAATGCATTGTGAATCCAACTATCTAAAGAGGCCACCAAATATGCTAACTTTAGGTAAAAAGTATCATACTTCACAAGAAACACAATACTGATCGAAAAGTCGCATATTTGGAATAGAAAACCCTTGCATTGCAAGACATATTTCTGATGCAGCAATATGTTATCACTTCATAAGCTCGAATTACAGATTATCCCTTGTCTGACACCAAAGAATCCTGAATCTGCACGGAGAAAATCAACTGCAAAGTTACCGAAACTAAGGTAAGTAGCAGTAGTTAGTCATTTACACGTGCTACAGAAAACAAACCATCTGCTGCTGTATCTAATCATCACCACATTCTACCCAAATATTATACAAATTCCCAACTACACAAATAAGCCACTTCTAGATTCAAGCAACCAGTCCCAGTTGTATGGAGATAAAAACAACCCCCCACTCCACTCTGCAGTGGCACGATAATAGGTGGTTTCAAGAACCTCTCCACTGTACACTAAATGAAGATTCCTCAGGAAAAGAATGACCTGTTGTTCATCAGTTCACCATCTACTCTAAATTTTCCAGGATCTGAAACAAGCCCAAAGAAAAAAAAAAGGACATTAGAAACTTTAAAATTTCAATCAACAAATGCAGTTGATATAATATTAATGCAAACATGTGGGAAGGTGGAAACTCTGGAACACACTTTGATGGATAAAGACCAGTATATCAGAAAATGGAAATTAAAGTATGAAAAGAGACTAATTTGACAGAAATGATGATATTGGAGAAATTTAAATTGCACTCTATGCTTTAACAGAGTAAATTCAGATAAAAACATTTCTATGGAACATTTAAGTATAATCTTTAAGGGGGCATGCCATATTTGTAATGGCAACTAGACGATGGAAAGCATCACATTCGCTCCTTTCCCTTAAGTTTGCAATCGTACTAACTATCAAAAGCATATTCCACAAGTTGGTTAGTCAGTGAACAAAACAATTCCACGAAAGAAACACAAAAATTTGTATCTGGGAAACTTTTAAGCTTCATCCCAGAAGAAGGAAGTCATTTAAAATCAAATACTTAAGTTTCACTAATGTGCAACACAGTAGGGATAAGGGCATTTGTACCCCTAAATACTATTAGAATACATCTCACAAAATGCAAAAGGATAAAAAATATGCAGAAATAATCATCATTCATCAATGTCTTAATCACCAAAAACCATCCAGTAGTACAAACACCTTTTAGATAATATCGTATAGAGTCTACACTTACACAAGAGAAAAAGTATGAGATTGCGACAATCTAATACAGTATCTAGCATTCTAGCCCACTTTTTAACCGATTGTTATGCTTTGGTCCTAACCTAGCAAATCTTGAAGCCATGAAGATTATATCATTCACTATCAGCCTCAACCCTGACTAATGCATCAGCAGTGTTTTCAGAACCGGACCGGACCAGCCGGTTGGACCAGTAAAACCGGAAACTGACCAGTGGTCTGGATCGGTTCAATGTTACTGCCCCCCTTTTCTTAAAAAACCAGTCCAGCCCAAGAAAACTGCCCAAAACCGGAACTGCTGAAGCCGATTCAATTTAAAACTATATTATTTTTGTGAAAAAATTTAAATTTTTTGAAAAAAGTACACTATTTTACACAATTTAAATTTTACAAAATAATTTCATTATTTTATCATATTATATATTTTTTCTAATTTATAAAATATTTTTAGGAATTATTTTTATATTTTTTCAAAAAATAAAAATAAAAAAACACCCTATTGAACCAGACTGGAAGAACCAGTCAAACCGAAAACCAGCCAACTGATTGGTTCGATCTCCAGTCCGAGTTTAAAAAGATTGTGCATCAGTCATGAGATTAAACCATCTTTGGTGTTTTAAGGATATGTCAAACAAAAATAATTATATAAATAAAAAAATAGACAAAACATCTCAGTAGTACATACATGATCCTTACAATACAACAATAGGCATTGACTAATTGCATTCTTAAACCCATACTTTGCCCAAATGTTCAATTGAGCCCCCCCAACTTTTATTTTCTTCAATCAGGAATAGCTTTCATCTTGGGAAAAACAAAACAATCTGACATAAAAATAAGTTATTTAATGCCAACAAGGCAAAAAAAATTACAATTACTTTAATATAAGTAGTTTTTAAATTAATTTTAATATTCGCTCATTGATAAATGTTCTAATAAGAAAAATCCTCATATCCAATTTAGAATCATATCAATCAACAATCCGCTACCAACACTAACCCACTGCACCAATTCTGATCATTCAATATCAACTACCATCAACCACACCTATCACAGCCAAAACTTAAAAAGTCCTCGCCACTTCTGAAAGAAAGACCATAATTTACATTCATATATTGCCCAGTGATTGTATGAATCCCAGTGATTGTATTGAGAAGGTAAATGGAAGAAATCATTCAATATGAATTGACGCAGACTCAGCATAGATGAAATCCGAAATGACATAAATTCAACCATGTTCAGATATAGGATTCGTGCAGCGTAAAATCAACTTTTAAGAAACAAGAGCTCAAGATCAAAAGAGAAGGGGTACTCTAATTAGATGCAAAAGCCAAAATGACAGCACATACTCTAGAAAGAAGAAGCTTCAGTTGTGTACAGAACAACTGTTATTGGACGCTGTGATACCCCCCCCCAAAAAAAAAGACACACCGTTATCAGGATGACCAGAAAAAATGGTGCACAACAACAGCTGCAAAGTATATAGCTCTCTTGTAACTTATATATACTGCAATCAGCCAATGCTTTATCCACAATTTCAAACAGCTAGCAAATTACAAAACTGGAAACAACATTTCCCCACAAAGGGACAAGTGGTCTAACCTTATAAATGAAATCCTAAAATATACACTCTGAAAATTATTGACCAAATAAATGAAAAGATAAACCATTTCAAACTGCTTGCACATAATGCAAAGACATAAAACAACCACAAGCAACCATCATTTGATAATAACACACATTCCCTTGCCCAAAATCACAACCAACTTCTATCACTTGTCATGATCCATTTCCAAATAAAAATCATTTATAGATCATAACCACATTAGTTCAGTCGAGTGATGAATACCATATCTAAAGCCACTGAAGTTCTCACTAATAGCTAGTGACATGTTCAACCAATTGATGGGGTATGAATATGATCCTCAAGGCGCATAAAGCACTGGCCCTAGCACCTCCAATGACATGAGGCAGGCCACTTTTAACATGCACATGTCTTATGGGCCTCGGCACGGATCATTTTCCAGGTGCAAGGGGCAAGAAAGGCAAGCCTTTCTAATTTCCACCAATATCAAGCACTTTCATCAGCAAAAGAGGGTACCACCACATTTTTAGAATTTGCAGAACTACCATAATCCAGTGTCGACATACCGAAAAGTCGCATAAAATGTCATCACCAGTGATAGAAAGTCAATGGAAATTTGTCAGATCATTGCACCTGGAACCAAGAGTTGTCAATACTTCCAAATGTGCATGCGCCTTAAACCCCTCCTCTTCATTTCCAGGTTACGCATGTTTCTTTAAAAAAAGAAACAACTTGAGTTATCTGGGTTTCCTTCTATTTTCTAGGTGTTCAGTAGTGTTATTTCTGGATTTATTTATTGTCTAATAAGTCCTCAAACAGCTGTGTCAAAGAAAAAAAAAATGACATTAAAGGTGCAATCTCTATTTATCGTTTACATTCCAGTGGTCAATTGTTTACTTTGGAATTTGGATTGATTAACTTAAGATTGTTAATCTGGATCAATCTGGTTGTGTAATTAATATCTTAATTTTGGTATGAATTTCATATCATAAATATTGAATATTCCTCGTAATTTTTTCCCTGCCTAATTCCACTTAGTCAAGTGGGTTACGCCCAGGCACCAAGACCTATTTGCGCCTTAGGGCTCTTTGTGCCTTTAATAACTATGCAAGTCCTCTGCCAAAAAGAACATACTCCTATTTTTATGGTATCACATGACCTATGAACCCCTTCTATACTGAATTATTTTCATAAACTCAATCAATTGGTTTCTCCCACTCATTATTAAAAGGCAATGCACATCCAGTTCACAAGGCATACACATAGATTGGAAAATCAATAGCACTATCTAGAGCAGAAAAGACCACATTATCTGCTTAACTGCAATACTAGTCACACTCGTGTGCTTGCTTAAAGGACAGGTACTCCATATGAATAACCACATAAAAGGAACTGATTTGCAACAATATTTCACCCAATTATACTCAATGATCAAGAAAAAAAAAAATACAACAATCATTTCATGTAATTAAAACACACCATCCACACAACAACACAGAAGAAGAAACATGCTTTTAATAGTTCTATGTAAGCAAATTACAGATTCAACTGGTGATCTAGTCAGCACACAAGAACTAAAATGTTAAAAAAGGTCAAATAGCAGATACATGTCCTTATAAAAATTTTGATAAGTTAATTGATCAAGAACAAAGAAGACTGCCAAATTCATGCAAACATAAATTTGCAAATGAAATATAGGAAATCCATAAAAAGAAATGAGCTTACCATTACTACCCAACTCCTCCATTAATGCCCTACATCAGAACCAGATGCTGAGGAGCTGTCACTATCAGAATCTGCAGTCATTCCAAAACATGAATACTTAATAAGCAAGACATAGAATCATTGCAGAGAAAAGATAATGCATGCATGCAGGGAAAAAACAGGAAAATTGGAAATTCATCTGCCATACCACTTGAAGAAGATCCGGAATCACTGCTAGAGCTGCTTGAACTACTTGACCTGGTTCCATGATCTCCCTGTTTCTCCACTTGCACAGGTGATAAAGTGGAAACATCCCTTTCAGCTGCTAGCATATGGCAAAAAGAATCTCGAATAAGAAATATGATCAACTCAAACAACAAAAATACAATCAATTTCCAGGATATGAATATTTATACCCGTTTTAGCTTCTTGTGGGGCCTCTGCCATAGCTAGAACTGGTGTCTACAAAGTAGAAAAAAGAAATCCATTCAGCAACCACTCCTTCCTTCTGATGAGAAAACTTAAATATCAGAATAAATGAATAAGTCCTCACCTTCTCCTGGGCATTCTGCTCAGCTTCTGCCCTCGCTTGAATGGCGAGTTCAGCTTTTCTCTTGTTCTTGCTTAAACTCTTCTTGTAATTGGTAACAAACCTATCCAACTCCCAAAGAGTCTCTGCATCAACACTATCAATATCCACTTCAATTTCGTCGTCATGTTGGAAAAGTGATGAATTCCTCCTCTTTATTATTTGAATAATATTGTCCAGCTTCTCTGAAGGTAAGCTCTGGAGATTCGTGCTAAGCTTCTGTTTCTCATCATAAGTCATGTCCCTCTTGTGTGGATCCTTTGCCTTTGGCTTTTTTGGAGCAGGGGTTCTTGCTGAAGGAGTAATAGGTTTTGGTCTGGGATCAACAGAAGGATATGTCATAGATTCTGATCTATCCAAAATCCTCCTCATACCAAGTGGAGGGTGTGGCAGGGGAAGATGCTTTCTTGATGTTGGTGTAGGAATCCCCAAATGATAACTGGAAGCAATCCTCATCTCGCGATCATAATCTGACTTTATAAGAGCCCACCTATCCTCAAACATCTTCAGTAGCACCTCTGCCATATAATGAACATCTTGCCCCTGTGGGTTATACCTCAAAGCATTGTGAAATGTTAGTCTCACATCCTCTGCAAACTCTTCAGGGGACTTGTACCAATTCTTGTTCAACCTTGATTTCACAGTTCCCAAGTCCATAGGATGCTTAATTATGGTAAAGTAATCATGCAAACCAAGAGTATCTACATCAACAGGAGTATTAAACACCCAACCAAGCTTATGCTTCATCAATTTGTCAAGCAAAGCACTACAATTCTTGAAAACCTTCGATCCTGCTCCAAAGCCAAATCCCAAATCCCCTCCATGCTTCTTCCCATTCAATTTCAACTTCTTGTTACTCTCTGCTGGTGGAAACTTGTCTTTTGCAAGCAAGAACTCTGAATTCCTGTAAAACTGATTCGCCTTTGGTGTTCTTTTCTCTTTCTCTACAATCTCACCTCCACCATGGCTATTCTCCAGCACTGATATACTAAGCTGATTCAAAGGCCTAGACTGCCTAGGAGTAGGAGTAGGAGTAGGAATAGTAATAGTAGTCTCACGAGGAATGCCCGCCAATCCCACCTCTGAATTAACCCTCTTCAACACTTTGTCAACCCCATGATTCAGAGATACCACTAGTGAATTACTAAGCCCCCCACCAACACCAAGCTGCCCTTCTTTGGCCTCAATCCTTCTCACCAAACTCCTCACCATATCAAGTTCATTCTCCAGCTTCCTCCGGAGCTCTCTCACCTCATGCTTAGATTTCGACGCCAAATTTATCTTCACTTTACTATCCAACCCTTGCTTCACCACACCATTCCCAGCAGTCAGGTCCCGCCCACTCGAGGCAACAACCTGAACCACCCCTTGCTGCCTATTGAGACAAGCAGAATCATCAGAGTTGGTATCAACTGGACCCGAAAGCAGTTGCTTCTGAGCAGAATTCAAATCTTCTAAAGCTGGCGCCTGTGACTCTGGCACTTGAATTGAGCTGTTCTCATTATTCCTCTCATTAATATTCCTGTTATCGCCATCCTTGTTGCTGTTGTCATCTGTACCAGTTGCTGTGGTCGCTACTGTGGTGTTGGCAGCTGTTACGTTCGTGTTGATGTTGTTATTGGAGTCAACGGCGGTGGTGGTGGTGGTGGTGACTGTTGTCGCTGTTGCAGTGGTGGCGGTGGTGGTATTAAGGTTGTTGTTGCTGTTTTTCTTGAGCCCTTTAAAAGCTTTTCTTGTATACACCTTACTCTCCGCATACCTCTGTTTCTCTCTAGCAGCTCCATCATTACCACCTCCCTCTCCAACTATTGTCCCCGAAGCCATACATGTACCTCCTCCTAAACCCTAATTCTCTCTATCCAATTCCACACCAAAACTAGGGTTTTTCTCCTCCTTTTTCAATCCACCACCGAGAAAAGAAAAACCCTAGTTTTGCCCCAAAATCACAATCCAATTAGAGCAAAACACAAAACCTACAGCAAAATTCCAACACTTCGAACTTCTCTCCCGTTCTCGATCCACTCTAACCCTAAATCTGTACAACAACACAAGCGCAACTATCTACACATACGTATTTGTCTATATCTATATATAAAGATGAGATTTTTGGGGGTGAAAATTTAGAAGAATCGAAAACAGTAGGGTTAGGGTTTCGAGTTTTGGTTTACCTTTCTATCTTTCGATTTCGATTCGATCAGATCTCCTTTTCGCTCTCTCTCTCTCTCTCTAGATACACTTTCTCTCTCTAACCAACTATTTTCTCTCTCTAAATTTCTCTCTCTAACCCTCAGTATACCCTTATCTTACAGATGTACGGATCGCATGCACTCATGCATATAAGAGTGGTGCTCGCGAAGCATCGTGACAGATATTACATTATCGGACTCACGTACAGAAGTGGTGCGTGGACTGCACGGGCCAGTAACAGAGGGGAGAGCGGGGGGCGTGGTGCGAACGCCGGCTTGACGTTAGGGTAAGATTTACTGGCGCGGAGTTTTGATTGTGGGATTTTTTGACGGGGCTGCCCCTGTTGGGGACTCGCGCGTGGAATTAGGAGAGCGAAGTGGTGGGCGGCTAGTCGCTGGAGAGGTTGCACACGCCCTGAGTGTAGGGGCTGTGTTTGAGAGGTTCAAAATTTGGGTGATGCGGCAAACACAGGCCCAGATTTGAAGATTTAGGCCGTGCAATGAAGGTCCATTTGATAACAAATCTGTCACAACAGAATAATTAAAAATCCTTTTATTAAATTTTTTTATGATTAATAAATCAAATAAAAGTCAATAAATATATTCTAAAATATATAAGATTTCAAAGCAGTCACTATCCCTTTCTTCATACGGGATTGTAAGATTAACATGTTTAATAAGTGTGTGATTGTGAGTTGGAGGAAAGGGAGAAACGGACAATCATAGTCTATAATGAATGAGAGGGTACCGTTTCATTTTAAACTTTAAATAAATGACTGCTCCAGAACAACTATTTTATAATGAATTTTAAATTTTTAACATTTAAAATTCAAGTTAATTACCACGCCATAACAACTATAATGAATGAGAATGTGTCGTTTCATTTTTCTCTAAAACTTTTGGAATATGACTATTCAAATCTTAATAGGTGACATGTCGTTTTGTCATAGAAGATTTTGAAAGATCCTTTTCAAGTTCTTACAAGGAATTTGAAGTAATTTTTGGTATTCAGTCAAGACTCATGAGTGCGCACTGATTCAGCTTTCCGACTATTAGATCTATGGTCAAGTGTCGCTTAAAGAAATACCTTGCGCAAAGTAAGATTTGAGCCAAGTGGCTAATAGTCCATGGTCAATAATCGCTTGAAGAAAACAATTACGCGTAATGGGCAAAAGTGTTCCAAGGTTTCCCATAATGATCAAAATAAAAAGTGGTGATCTAGATCTGTTGGGTGAAGGTTGTGACAACTATTTGGGGAATGAGGTGATGGCCGAGTGTTTGCTCAGTATGTTGTATAAGCAATGTAAATAAGTTGAACCAAGTTTATGGGCTAGATTCTCCTAAGATTATTAGAGGCCGAAAATCAGTCGTCCATAAATGCTTAATTGACATGACTTTATTGGGTAATCAATGCGCGAAAATAACGCTTTTATGAGAATACAATTTCATATTTCGCTCTCGAAATTATGGACTTAAAGGGAGGCATTCTTTATGCCTAATCTTATTTTCATAAGTATATGGGTTTTAGCCTTTTAGATTTGGTAGTAGTGGTTTTGAACACTGTGTGGCATGACATGAGATTAGGTTTTGTTGACTGCATTATGTTATTTTCATAATTGATTTCGGGGAATGCCTATAAAAGTAAAAAATAAAGTTCATAAATAGAGTTTGTGCATATATATAACTCTATGTAGATAGACTTTTTATTCAACTAGGACTCTTGTATAACATTTGCATTTAAATAGAGTTGATGTACAAAAGAAGGGTTTCAAACCCTATATAAAAAATGCACAATATTTTTTCATATTTCTCTCTTCTTTGCTTCTTTGAATTCTTCTTGGTTGACGATGAATTATAGCTTAAAAACCATTGACATGACAGTTATTTACCTATATGTTTGCCCTTTGACTGACGAATTTTATACCTACATATACTCTTGAGATTTTGGGGGTAAACAAAAACTAAAAGATAATGAAAAACAAAAAAAATGAAAGGAGAAAAACACAAACAATGAGGTGATTTTAGCCAAAATGATCAAAACTACCTCCTCCAAACCACTTGCCCAAATTGTTTTGAAGAAACTGAGAGAGAGGAGGGGTTATTTCAAGGTTAGTTTGAGTTAGTTGTTGTGGGGTAACGATTTTTATACCTATATGTCAGATTCAATTGACTCTGGTCAATTGTTTTTTTTTTTTTGTTTACTCTTGAAATTTGATACTGATAGTACTTGATTACTGGACCCCGATTATTATTATTATTATTATTGGATTTTACTCTTGAGATTTTAGGGGTAAACACAAACTAAAAGACAATGAAAAACAAAGAAAATGAAAAGGAGAAAAACACATACAATGAGGTGATTTTAGCCAAAATGATCAAAACCACTTGCCCAAATTGTTTTGAAGAAACTACGAGAGAGAGAGAGAGAGGACTATTACACATTGGTACTAACTCCATATTTTGAGGTTAGTTTGAGTTAGTTATTGCAAAGTTTTTTAAATATATACACCCACCATGAATTGGAATGATTGGTAAAAGGTGAGTGTCTATTGAGGTCCATATTTTGAATTCAATTTCGTGTATTGCATTTCATTTAGACTTAAATAGTACATATTGGAGCCTTTTAACATATTTGTATTAAATTGAAAACCTTGATAATGAATTACTTCTCTATTTTTAAATATCTAACTTTTTTGCAAAACATTTTTTTAAAATATATATCACTTTAGAATATCAATAAAACTTTAATTTTTTTTTCAACTCTATCTTATCCTTATTAAGTATCATTGTTATATAATTACTGCATATACTAATTGATAGTAATCTAAAAAAAAATAATAATAATAATTTAGTCATCTTTCTTTTTAAAAATGTAGCATAATTAATAATTTTTTAACTCTTAAGCAATACCCAAAAACATCAAATATTTAGGAGAGAGTATTGGATTAATTTTCAAAGAATTAATATGGTAACATTTCAATTGATTAATTACACATCCATAACTGCCTAAGGATAATAATGTTTATGTCTATTAACAAATCTTATTACTCTCTTTGTTCTTTAATATATATATATATATATATTTACATAAATTAATGATTGTATTTAATAAGTGTTATTACATAGTAAAAGACTATATTACCCTTAATTAATTATCTCCATAAATTATTGTGCATCCCTAAAAAGAAATAATTATTATGAAAGAGAAAAATAGTAAAGTTGAAAAAAATTAATTAATATTTATAGAAAATTGTAAAATTTCATATATTAAGAACAAAAACTCTTCTTTTAAATAACATATATTAAAGAATAGAGGGAGTATTGAATTAGTTTTGGGATAAATACAGGGTTCATAACCAAGTGGATTCTTAGTGAATTTTCACTCAATTATTGCATGGAGGACATTATATAAAGATGAAGAGAATGGTCCAATAACACAAACATTCGAGAATTAAAATCCAAAACGAATAAAAACACTTGGCCTAGAAATGATGCTGAAGATCTGGTTCTCCTGGTGAAACTCTATCTCCCACTCTAGCATCGGTAGCCAGACTCTTATAATGCTCAAGTTTGGAGAGGTCAAAGCCTAACTCATGCAGCAGACGAAGGCTGCTTCTACTATCATCACTACTACTATTACTTTGCACGGCCTCTTGCCCCTTGCCCACAAGAACACGAGCAGCTTCAGCTTGGGAACTCAACAAGAGCATTGACAACACCATCAACAAAAGCATTATCAAAACCTTTAAATTAAAGTTGGCCATTGAAATGTGTCTAAATAAGCTAAATAAGTTATAGTTTTAGAAAGCTAGGGTTTTTATCTTAGCCTACTTATATATATATATATATATATATATATATATATATATATATATATATATATATATATATATATATAAACAAAAACAATCTAAAAAAAAAGACAAAAGA
>CATIWR010184802.1:0-10049 GCA_949677035.1 Omphalea diandra
GCAACATGGCCGCTTGCTATATGCAAATGGGTTTAGGTGAGTATCCTCGTGCTATTAACGAGTGTAATTTAGCTTTAGAGGTTTCGCCTAAGTATAGCAAAGCGTTGTTGAAAAGGGCAAAGTGCTATGAGGCTTTGAATAGGTTGGATTTGGCTTTGAGAGATGTTAATAATGTTTTAAGAATGGAACCTGGTAATTTGACGGCTTTGGAGATATTGGATAGTTTTAAAAAGGGTATGGCACAAAAGGGTATTGATTTTGATGAGAAATTGATTAGTTTAGCTAGTGTAGAGCAGGCTGGTGGTGCTGCCCGCTTGCGTAAAGTGGTGAAGGAGAAGGTAAAGAAGAAGAAGAGGAATGGCAAAGTTCTGGAGAAGAAGGCCGATGATAACGACAAGGGAGTTGCGGAGGAGAAGAAGGTGAGTGCCGTTATTAAGGATAAGGAAGTGGTTACCAAGGATGTTAAGCAAGAGAAAGCGATTACCAAGACAGTGAAGTTGGTGTTTGGGGAGGACATCAGGTGGGCACAATTGCCCATGAATTGTAGTATTGGTTTGCTGAGGGAGATAGTTAGAGATAGGTATCCTGGCCTGAAGGGTGTTCTTGTGAAATACAGGGACTCGGAAGGTGATTTGATTACAATTACTACTACAGAGGAGCTAAAGCTAGCTGAATCATCAAGCGGTTCTCAAGGGTCGCTTAGATTCTATGTTGTTGAAATTAGTCCTGATCAAGAACCGGCTTATGAGGGGATGAAAAGTGAAAGGGAGGATGTGCACAAGATTGATATAAAACCAAGTGATGCTGTTGAGAATGGGATTGTAGGGAAGGCTACAGAAACTGAAAAGGGATCAATTTGTGTTGATGATTGGGTTGTCCAGTTTGCACGGTTATTTAAGAATCATGTTGGCTTTGATTCAGATGCATACTTGGATCTTCATGAATTAGGCATGAAATTATACTCGGAGGCAATGGAGGATACTGTAACAAGTGAAGAAGCACAGGAACTTTTTGATATTTCTACGGACAAGTTCCAAGAGATGGCAGCTTTGGCTTTGTTTAATTGGGGAAATGTTCATATTTCCAAGGCAAGGAAGCGGGTGTTCTTTTCTGAAGATGCTTCAAGAGAGTCTATACTTTCACAGGTTAAGAATGCATATGAGTGGGCAAGGAAAGAGTATATGAAGGCAGGAATGAGATACCAAGAAGCTTTAAAAATCAAGCCCGATTTCTATGAAGGTCTTCTTGCTCTTGGGCAACAGCAGTTTGAGCAAGCAAAGCTTTGTTGGTATTATGCTATTGGAAGCAAGCTAGATTTAGAAGATGGGCCCTCTGAGGAGGTCCTTGATCTTTATAACAAGGCAGAGGACAGCATGGAGAAGGGTATGCAGATGTGGGAAGAGATGGAGGAGCAGCGTCTGAATGGGCTTTCTAAATTTGACAAATACAAGGACCAGTTGCAGAAATTTGGGTTGGATGGGTTATTGAAAGATTTATCTGCTGAAGAAGCGGCAGAGCAGGCTGCAAATATGAGTGCACAGATATATCTGTTATGGGGCACCATGCTTTATGAGCGTTCTGTTGTGGAATATAAACTGGAGCTACCGACTTGGGAAGAATGTCTAGAAGTTGCAGTTGAGAAGTTTGAACTTGCTGGTGCTTCTCCAACAGATATAGCTGTTATGATAAAGAACCATTGTTCAAATGAAACTGCTCTTGAAGGTACATAAAATACAAGTAGCAGCACGTGTTCTATTTATATCATTTTATATATGTTGTCATCCAAAACTGATACCACTTTGCAATTGCTGCAGGTTTGGGATTCAAAATTGATGAGATTGTGCAAGCATGGAATGAAATGTATGATGTTAAGAGGTGGGAGACTGGTATTCCGTCATTTCGACTGGAGCCATTGTTTCGTCGGCGGGTTCCAAAACTTCATTATGCATTGGAGAATGTTTGATTTTTTGTTTTTGCTAGTTGATTATTCTTCAGGAGTACAGGCAAATGCTTCAGTTTCCAATAATTTGTTCTCTTATTGTTGCAATGCTATCAGTTAAGAAAGGTAAGACCATATCACTTGGCCTTTAGAATTAGGAATTCCATAATTATCCAATCTAGTAATTGTTTGACATTTTGATTGTATTGTCAAAATCATGTTTTACTTATATTGATGCGGCGCAATTTGGTTTCATCGTCAAAACTAAGATACTGAATCTTGAATTGGTTTCTAGAACGATAAACTTCAATTCGAACTTCAAGTTCTATAGAAATTTATATGGAGAAATGGATAAATTGAGGAAGCATATTTTGTACTGAGACATGATTTTTAGTTGGGGTGGGATTTCTGGTGTACAGAGACATCATGTAGCGAAAGAGAAGTAGTTGGGATATCCTCAAGGGAGATTGGAGAACCTATAAAATAACGTAACTAACTAGCCTTTTAAAGTATAGAAGATGTATTAACTTATCTGCTCATTAAGGAGCTATTAATCAATTTAATCCCTGTTGTTTGCTATTCGCTTTCTGATGTTAAGTATCTCTTCAATGAAGAGTTTGATATTATGATTTTCCATGGGATGGATATAATGTTGGCTTCAGATGCCATTATAATTGGAGGCAGGTGAAAAATGAGAATGATCCCACAACACTGTGGTTTAGGGTCATTTCATTAATGCCTCATTTCTGGTTACTATGACTTTCAAGATTTCAGAAAAGGAGACAAATCATTATGGTAACTAGGTATTCAATTGTAGGAATTGATTAGTTAACAATAGCATTGATTTATTTCTGTTATCTTTTTCCTATTTTGATAGCTGTACTTTTATCTGAGGGGGTGGGTAAGATGGTCAAGGCTTATAATGTGTCCTTTTGTTCTTGAGTTGTATTAATTTTATGGTTGAGATTCTTGGGTGGGGTCCTCAAGGATGGACATTGGGTCTTTTGCAATCGCATAGTGACTACTGAGAGGGAATTGTGTTTGGAATTTTTGATGACTCTATTATATGGATCTGACTGCTCTCACTACTAGGGATGTTTCCTTCACTGATGATCGTTATAAATCCCTAAGCTACATTCTAGTGTGTATTGATGGTAAGCTAGTGCCGAAAGTTGTCCAGTTTGACCTATTTTAGTGGAGTAATTGCCCTAGATAGACTTAATTGTGAAACTGAAAAAATATTATCCTTGATATTCTATGTTATTGCTTCTTGGACTGACTCTTGATTTCTTCTGCTTGCAGGTTTTTTTTTCTTTCAAACTTTTATGTATACTGAGCATGTTGTTTGCTTTGGGGGCAAATAACGGAAGTTTGTGTAGCATCAGTTTTGGAATGAAACTGAGTTAATGATTGGATTTTGGGTTGATGCAAAAAAGAGTTGTTGAGCTGGTTATATCATAGTTTTGATTTTTTTATGCAATTCACAGTTGAAAAATAGTGGGTATATGATTGATTTGTTCATTCTAAAGAATTAGTGAAACATGATGTCTGCTATTCATGAAGGCTTGGTGCTTGTTATATAGATAAAAGATTGTTAGCTTGTCTTTTTGGTAACAATTTGTTGGTTCTGTACGGAATAAATAAGTGTTCTTCCTCATTCCATGGATGTTGATTCTGATTACTTGTGTCATGTCCTGCTGAGCATGTAGCAATTTTTATTGGAGCAGGCAAGGATGACTGTTTTTGCAATTTTATAGTTTATGGCAATAATTTGTCAAGGATCAGTAGTTAGGATTGATTGTTGCAGCGGCGTATTCCAGTTGTAAAGAAAATTTGAGATCTATATGGGCTGATAAATGGAACTCTTTTGATTTTATCTTTTTTCAAATACAAATTTTTTAAACTATTCTAAAACGCATGATACTTTTTTATGGACTTTTCTCTCTTTTTTTTAAATGATTTCATCAATTTAATTGTATTAAACATGCTGTATAACCAATAAATTATATCATTATTTTCTAAGAGATTACTGATTATTTTCTAAGAGATTACTGTTTATTTATTTATGTATTATTATTATTATTATAAATGCTCATAACTTAAAATTGGCTGTGATCTGATTAAAAAAAAAAAGGGAAGGTTATGATTTTCAAGTGAAAATTTAAAATTTAGGCGGCAAAATATAATGTACTAAAAAATAAATCAAAAGAGATTAGTATTCAAGGAGGTACTTCAAGAATTCTTTCGTTTGAGTTAAAATAATACTCATTATATATGTATATATATATATATGATTATTTTTACTTTATTTTATTAATTTTATTGGTGAGAATTTTATATAAAATTATTATTTTGTTCTATTTTTTGAAATTTTTATTATCTTTTTTGTGATAATTTTTGTAGTTTAAAATCTCCTGTTTAATTATTTAATGATAATCAATTATTAGTCTTTATATTTAGAATTTGATTAAATTATTATATAAATTTTAATTTGTATTGTGTAATAATATTATATCTAGTAAAAATTTTCATAATTGATAATAGTGTCATACGGTTAGAATTGAATATAAAATATATGTTGATAGTTTAAATTATAGAGATATATTGTGCTATAAGTAATTATAAACAAAAAATTTTTTTGCTCTGAAAAGATAAATTGAAAGTGTAATAAAATAAGAAAATAGAGACATCTAATTAATAATCAGTACTTTGCACTACATATATGTCTTTTTATATTATTTTTAAAATAGAATTTAACTTTAAAAAACGTCTTGTGGAGAGTATTCTGCAATTAGAAGGTAAAAAAGCTTACACATGGAAACGTGGCATCATTTGAGATATGAGGTACACGAATAACGAATGCACCTCACTCTACCATAACGCACGATCAGCCTAGCTCACTTCCTTACCTTTTTTCTTCTTCCATTCAGAAGAAAAGTTACTAAATTTGATCAGATAGAAATAAGGTGGGGTATTATATTTCGAAAATCCTTCAAAATGGAGAAAATCAGAAGAGCATCACATGCTGGCTCCTGGTACACCGATAATCGTATGTCTCCTCGCACTTCCTCTCCGTTTCCTTCTCACTAATCACAGCTTACTAACAAAATAATTCATTCAATTATTTACATAGGCGCTAAGACATTTGTTTTCGCTACTTTAATTTAGGTTTTATTTATACTTATTGGCGGAGAGAGATAGCTGTGGAAATTAGCAGAGGCAACGCGAAATTGTGATTTTAAACCTGTATATGATTGCTTTTTTTGTTGTTTCATTGGATTGCAATGCTGTTTTTCTTTTAAAAAAAAAACTGCGTATTTGCAGCTAAAAAACTGAAAGAAGAACTTGATGGATGGCTCAAGGCTGCTGCCCTCCCTAGATCTCCTGATGTTCGAGGCGTCATTGCTCCGTAGGCACTTTTTATTTCTATTTTATGCTGTTTATCTTTCTGCATTCATATCAACTTCAGTGTTCTGATTTTCTTTCTTTTTTTTTTTTTTCTTTTTTTCCTTTATGGCGTTGGTTGAAATTTTAGGCATGCAGGTTACTCTTATTCAGGTCGTGCTGCTGCTTATGCGTTTGGGAATATAGACCCGATGAACGTGTGTGTTTTCTATCTTTTATCTTGCCTTTTGTTGAATGAATGGTTTCTTTTCATGAATCAATTTGTTATTAGGCGAACACTTTTTGTCATGGATGGGGTGATTGTGTTCCTGTAAACATGTGCTGACACTTTTTGTCATATTCCTGTAAACTTGTGCTGTTTTGTACTTGCATTTGAAATATTTGGTTATTTCAGCTGTCTATTGTGTTGCTAATATATAAGAAAATATCATTTCAGTTCTCGGGTGATCCTGCTTGGTCCATCTCATCATTATTATACTTCAAAATGTGCTCTTTCAACAACCACACTTTACAAGACTCCCATAGGAGACTTACCGATCGATTTGGAGGGTATGATCTCCATGCATAAGAGAGAGTTTTGATGATGAACGCAAAATGGCTGGTATTCTATTTTTTTTTCAGTTTTTAGCTTATTTTTTGTCCATTTATATCCTTTTTTTTTTTATTTGTCATTTTAGTCTTTTAATTTCCTTTAGGGGAGCATGGATATGGTATACTAATGAGCATGGTATGCTCACAGGTAGCATGCTTGCCTCCTTGCAATTACATAAATGCGTACATAAATAACCAATTTACAAATACATACGCATGTGTGCTTATTTATTATGTCTATGACAAACATCAATGTTGTTGTTTATGTATCATAGGTGGAAGGATATGTGAATTCTGAATGGTAAAATGAAGCTCCTGAATTTCTTCAAATGGCTGAGTTTAATTTGCATTGAGTTGATAAGCAAATGTTACCTAATTTCTGAAATGGTTTAGTTGTTTAAAATCCAAAAATTTTAATCATTTATTGTCAGCCTTTTGAATGAGTATTTTGCATGATTGACCATATTTATGTTTTCCATCTTTCAGTCATTGAGGAACTAAAAGTTACTTGGAAAATTTGAGTTGATGGATCTTCGTGTTGATGAAGCTGAACATAGCATGGAAATGCACTTGCCATATCTAGCTAAAATTTTTGAAGGGTACCCTGTTGTGCAGTGAATATTTATTGTTTTTTTATTTGTTTCTGGCTGACTTTTAGTAAGATTTGCAGGCATCAGGTAAAAGTTGTACCAATATTGGTTGGTGCTTTTAATTCGGAGAATGAAGCTCTGTATGGCAAGTTGTTAACAAAATATGCGGATGATCCATCTAATTTCGTTTCAGTCTCCTCAGATTTTTGTCACTGGGTTCTCGGTATGGCCTGGATGCAGACTTGCAAAGAGTTCAATTATTTTGGTTTGTGTCATTGTTTTGTCCTCCTAAATATCATTTTAGTTTAGCTTTGAAGGCTTTTACTGTCCTCCATCATAACCCTAAGACATAGTATACTAATTCATTTATGTGATTATTTAACATTCTTTTAGATCTATCATGTCTAGTTTAATCTGGCATACACAAGTTCCACATCAGATACCTCTGAGCTAGATTGGTAGATCCACTTTAGGTTTCTTAACATTGTGTTTGGTATAATTGCATGCTCCTTGGATGTGGCCTTCCCTTGGTCCTCACAAAGCTGGAAGTCTTGTGTGTTTGGGATGTCGGGATATCCAATTTTTAGACAAGACCTTATGCCATGGATACATCCATTTTCTGTATCTAGTTCTGTAAAGCATCGTTCAGGGTTTGTGCTATTTGATATTGTCTGCCATACTGAATTTCTGGATATCAATTTCTTAGTTATTTAGAATAATTTTGGCTATGCCTACTTGATTTGGTTACTGACCATCTTACGCATCGTTACTTGATTTTCTTTTGTTAGGTTCAATTACATGCACTATGACAAAAAATATGGGGCTATACACAAATCTATTGAGGCTTTGGATAAGATGGGTATGGATGTAATAGAAATGGGAGATCCTGACGCATTTAAACAGTATTTGGGGGACTATGATAATACCATTTGTGGGCGCCATCCAATTAGTGTTTTCCTACATGTAAGAATCTCTGAAGGTTATCCCACAATTTTTTTCAAACCTCTCTCCGCCTCCCTTGGAAAAAAGAAAAAAGAAGAGGAAAAGAATGTTAAAGGTTCTTTTCCATATACAATTTATGCTGGCTATTTCCAGTCCTGTATGATCAGAAATAGCTGATGGTTATTCTTTATATTCATCAGATGAATAAGAAGTGTGGGTTTTATCATCCCGCCAAAATGTTTCAGACTTGCGTGTATGATTGCTTATTCTCTTTGTCGAGTGTTTTCCTTTTCTGAAAGGATATGAACAGGGTGCCCTGCAATTACTTTTTTTTTTAAAAAAAAAATAAATGTAGGTTGAGAATATCACGAGTTTATTATGTGTAATCCTGTTTGGAGAAACCACATGCCCACGCCACTGCCAGGATCATGCGGGGAAGTATATGAAATTTGTACAAGTGTCTGTTATAAGGTGACTAGCTCCCCCATACTTCTAAATTCCAAGATGTTCCACTTCAAATCGGAGAAAAGGAGGGAAATTTCAAAATTCATATAGGCATCAAAGAAAGCCTGAGAATCTGGAAGAGCGAACCATTTTTGTAGCTCTGTTAGCTGCATTTTCTCAAGTTCTGTTTGCCATTTATTAGTGTGTGCTATGTACAATCCTTACTGATAGTTATAAGTTCTAAATTATTTAGGCAACTGTATTAAATGGATCACTTACTTTCGTCAATTGTGTTTAATGCTTTCAGATGTTAAGGAATTGCTCGACAAAGATAAAGATCAATTTGGAATATATCGTCTATAATTCCAAATTGATCACTTGCATTTGCAAGAATCTATCATGCTGTTCATTGCCTTTTTATATTTTGACACTATAATGAAAACTGTTGGCCTTCTTTTTCTTATTTAGTGCTCTTTATATTTAATATTTGAGCTTAATAAGTTGAGTATTGATAACTACTCCCTCCATTCCACTGTATAAAGCATTTTAGTAAAAAGTTTTTGTTCCATTTACAAGTGGTTTTTAAATAACCAATCTATCATTAATTATTTTTTTTTCATTTTATCCTTCTACCCATTAATTATTTATTAAAAATTTAAAATCTCTTTTAACTAGTATTGTGCTTTTTTCAAGGTATGTTAATGGCAATTTGTTGTACAAAGATGCATTATAAATTTATTTCAATAAGCAAAATCGTTTTTTTATTTATTTTTTTTTACATATGTTGATAAAAATAGAGAGATCATTGCTTAACATAGCAAATTTACATTTTAAATTACTTTGTGTTAACAAAGTGGTAATAGATTTAAATAATTGGTGGGAACATGAAAAGTATTTAAAGATCGAAATTTTAATGGAAACAATAATGATTTTTATCTTTGTATTTTTCAAAATGAGGGATAATTAAGTCTTAGTGATTTATAATTAATTAAAGTAACTACGTTCTTAATTTTGATGAATTAGTTAAAATGTCTTATATAGTGGAATGAAGGGAGTAGAATGAGCTTAAGATTACCTTGTTAGATTAATTAGAATGAGTTTTTATTAAGTCCAATTTTGAATGCCTTGATAGCAAATTTGCCTCATTTACACTAACGTTTCAATGCCATTTGGAGACGGCTAATGAATAGCTAGGAACAGGATCTGTGTTCTCTAATTCTACTCCCTGTTTTAAATAAATCATGCAGAAAAGGGAAAAAGAAAGAAACTTTATTAATAGATTTTTTTAATTTTCTTAATAACATGTTTTATTTAGAATAAGTTTTAAATTAATAGATTTCAATTGAATTTTATTATTTGAAATGAATTTATAATAAGTTCAAATTATTTTATTTCTTAAATGTCAATAAATTTTAAATTATTTTATTGCTTAAATGTCAATAAATGTAGTGTCAACTTAGAATTTAAAGTCATTAGAACAATTTTATTTAAATTTTTTAATTAGAACAAATTCTCACAAAATTCTATAATTTGATCTAATTGATTTATCTTATGATTTTTGACTTAATTTGATTCTTTATTAAATCATTTCTTTTTAAATAAAAGAATTTAATTCTTTTTAAATATAGATTTTTTCAAAATTGAGTTTTTAAACAGGCCTAGAAGAGCTATAATATGAAGTCATGGCTGCATTTTAGAATCAGAATGGCCCTTCCAATGAATCAGTAGAAAAATCTGACTACAGAATCAGAATGGACATTTCAAATAATTTTCCATAGCTCTCACGGTTGAGAATTAGGTCATTCCTGGTTTCTACTGCAGAGTCTATGTACATTAGCTTTTCATACACGGGCCATAGCATCCCAATAGGTGAGGTTAACCTCAGGTAATATATTTCACATTAATGTTTACATGAGAACCGCACTAAGACAATTTTTTTTTTTTTTTTTTTGGGGGGGGGGGGGGGAAGGGGGGGGTTTTATTATAATTTTTGATTTATTATTTAAAAATTTTTAAAATTAAAATCAATATTTTTAAATTTTAATCTGATTTGGTTGAATAATACAAACTTTGATTTATTTTAAATTTCAATTCAAATCAATTTGATTATTCAATATAACAATTTAGATAAAAATAAG
>CATIWR010184850.1:0-14584 GCA_949677035.1 Omphalea diandra
CATCAAATAAATGTTTGATTGTGTGTAGGATGGATAAAACCTTTATGCATATGTATTTTGAACATGAATGATATGAGTTATGTAAATGAATATGGTTGTTACAGTTATTGGTATCAGAGCTAAAATGAATTGGTCATTACAGAAATTATGACTCACAAACCCTAAATCTCTAGATATCAAACACCCCATCCACTACACCCAAGAACCATGGTAGTTCCTAAGGTTTTAAGACTTCATTTTGCATCATTGGTGGAAAAATCAAACTTATGAGCTTCTGAGGGCAAAAAAACATATAAAGGCATATAGAGAATCCCCCTTTCCCTTGCCCTTCCCCTTCCTCTTCTCCCTTTTCTTTTCATTTCTTTTATTTTTGAAAACCTAATCTAAGAAGGCTTTACAGACTTGATGTGGTCTGTACAACCTACCTTGAGTGTTGTATAAACCTCAAAGTGGTATGTATAGCCCCTATTTGACTGAGGAGACATTGGAAACTTTCCTCTATTCTCCTTTGGATCTCTTTATTTTCAAACTATTTTATGTGATTCTTAGGACCTCTATTAATAGAATGGGGAGAGGTTTTCACTACCAAGGACCCCTATTCATTCAAATAATGGGATAATGACAAAGAAAGTTCTTTTATAGTTTCTATGCATCATAACCTTATGTTCATCCATTATGAATCTCATTAAGCAATTAAGTTTCTATTTCAATATCATTTTGGCTATGATCATGTAAGTAATTTCTTATTCTTAAGAGCCATGATTTAGGCATCATCCTTTTGGTCACATTTTTAAGTTTGATGTTAAGTATGTATTTTATCCTTGATTTACCCCTTTTGTTGATTAACATTATAACCTTTTTGGCGGTTAATGATGTTTGTGGATGCTAAGCTCTTTGAGAGCAAAGAAAAAGAGGGTTCAATAACCTTAGGATCCTTTAATCTATTATTTTGCCTTAGGCCATTTAAGGTCACTTGATGCTTTAAGATGTCACTTGCATTTCATGTTTACAATTCTTTTATGTCAAATGATTCATGTTTATTTTCTATTCTAATGTTATTATTTAACTTGTGTGATGTTTGTGATTATGGACTTAGAAACATACTTAGGTTCCTTGGCTTGGAGACATGGTGAGATGTTGTTTTCATAGATCTTGTCTTAGTTGCTTTGATGCTCTCATTTGCTTTTTATGACACTAGTATATGTTTTTCTTTCTAGTGTAGGTGCATATTTGGGTTGAGACTATGAATGATGGTATTGATGGCTATCATTTTGGGAATGTTTACCTAATTTACCTTGAATTAGGATGAATGATGATTATGCATGCTTTCCCCATTGTCATGATGCATGACACCCATTCCCTGTTTTAATACATGATGTGAGTGATGATATGCATGTTCCTCTTTATGATATGATGCATGATCCCCCTCCCTTTGAGATTGTTGATAACTTAATATGATTCATTTGATTACGTTAGTAACATGCTTAAGGGCATTAACCAAACTAATTAATAACTTGGTTAAAATGTTAAAGTGAACCAAAGATGCCTTAAGGTCGGATCCCAATATCTAGGCAATTTAAGGGTGCCTAACCTCTTTTCCAAGTTGTACCCAATTTTTGAACCCTATCTTTGATAGGGTATAGATGAAATAGGCCTTCTAATTGACTTAGTACATGTTTAAATTTTACCTTGCTCAAATTCTTATCTTGATCAAAGTTAGGTGGCAACTCTACATCTTTTAGGGATGATACCAATGTATTATCCCTCCTTAGTCCCCCATTGACCACCATTTGGAAAGTTGGCTTCGAACTTATGTGAGGCATAAAGGATCCCCCATTGATCTAATCACGTGCCACCTCTTAGGGTTCTTAACAATGTAAAACCCCCCATCCTCTCAACCTACTGTTGGTTGATAAAAGGATAGAGTTGCAAGCAAGATTTCACTTATTTGAGTGTAACTATAAAACCCATGAGGCGCTCACACCGATTATTAGTCCTAAACATGTTTCTAGCGTATCATGTCAAGCATATCATAATCAAGGTATTATAGTCATACACCAAGGGCAATGGGTGGGTACAAGCAATATATCAAATAGAGGAGGTCATGCATAGCAATCAAAGTAAACATACAAGACAAGGTCACACTAAACATGCACCTCAACATGTAAAAGAAAATCAAATATGCTAGTAATCAAATTGAATTAAAAGAATAAGGAAATTAGAAAAAACCCTAGGTCTAAAGACAAAAAAAACCGTAGGTTTAATGACACATTAATCAATAAATTATCCATTTACATAATTACTTTGAGTTAAGGTGCCTAACATTCATCTTATGTCTAAGATCATCATTTGCATATTCATATTACCACACAAATATCAATATGAATAACTAAAATATCATAGAAGCATATAACTATGTCACATATAATGCATGAGTGAGAATGCAAATGCATCTTGAAGAATATTAGAGGCTTAGAGAAAAGGCCTAAAATTAAAAATTAGAGTCATAAGACCTTTGAATCTTTCTCCAATGATGTTGTAAGGAGCTTGAGCATCCTAAAGACACCTTTAACTATGGAATGAGCTGTGGTGTTAAAATGATGAAAATGAAAGAAGCCTAAGGCTAAAATCATTCAAAGTTAATACATGAAATCCACCATAAAATGAACGTCCTTGAGCCATAAGCTCTACCCTTTACCTTTGTTTAAGTTTTCCATATAAAAAAAAAGGATGGATAAGCTATTGAGTTAGCCATTCTTCCTTTCATGGTGAAAAGAATGAAAACTTTCAAAGGCATCTATCATCACAAAACTACATGAAACGAGATCAGGGGGTCCTTGGGGATGTCATTTGCTCTCCCAATTAGGTTTCTAACATCATAACTAAAAATAGAAGAGGAAAAATATAGAGTGTAAGAGCTTTAAATATGTAAGCATAAATATAAAAATCTTTCCCTTTGATCTTCATTCCACCAAAGAGAAGAATAAGGGTCATAGGTATGTAAACCTAACTCTACTCAGTGGCTAGAACTCACAAAGGATCATTAAAACCATAAAAAATTGGTTAAAAATGAGTAGAGAAGAAGGGATAAAAACTGTCAACTCAGTTAAAGTGGGCTATATAGACCAATTAGTGGTCTTTATAACCTTCTTAGTGATCTGTATAGACTACAAATAGGTTTGTACAGACTACTGAGACTGGGTTATATAAAGATAAAAAGAGAAAAGAAAGGGGAAGAAGAAGGAGATTGCTAAATGCCTTGGATAATCTTTTTACTTTATCATGCCCTCAAAGGCATCAAACATTAAAGAATCATCCAAAAATGTTAAGGAAGAGTTCAAGTTTAAGTCACTAGGCTATGGAATTTACCTTAGATCTTTAGAAGAGAGGTTTGGCAGTTAGTGTTTCTGGTTTTGGGTGTTTTCTATAACAATTTTGGCAAAGTAATTTTAGGAAAAAAATAAGCCTTCCCTTCCCTCTTTAATAGTGAGTTATTTATAGAGGGAGGATAGGTACACTTAAGCCAGAATGACCCTTGTTGCATCTAATATTTGAACCTTAATAAACAAAACTAAGAATCTTTTAACATTAGGGTTTTTGTGCTATTTGTATAGTTAAGAGTTTGGTTGTACAAACCTCTAAGATGGTTGTACAACTAAGTGCATGCTAAGTGTCTCAATTCTAAAATCTTCTTTCTACTAGGGTTAAAACATGGATGTATAGCTAAGAGAGTTGTACAACCATCTAAGTTGGTTGTACAACTATCTAGAGGCTGTTTATAGGTTTTTAGGTTAGGTTTGTTTAGGCTTATGAGCTTAGTTTGAGTATGATTTGGCTTGATCTAAAGCAGTTCCTAAGCCTTATTCCTTATAAGCATTCTCATACTTTTAGAATAGAGTTTTTTAGTAGGTACTAAGATTGTCCTGACAGCTTTTTAGTAGGTACTAAGATTGTGTTGACAGCTTTCTAGTAGGTACTAAGATTGTGTTGATAGCTTTTTAGTAGGTACTAGTGTTGATTGCATATCCCTATCAACTTTCTAGTATGTACTAGGTGTCTTGGCAGCTTTATAGTAGTACTAAATTTGTTTTAGTAGCTTTCTAGTAGGTATTAGTGTTGATCATATGTTTCTAACAGCCCTTTAGTAGGTATTAGGTATTTTTGTAGCTTTCTAGCAGGTACTAAGTTGGTTTTGGTAGATTTTTAGCAAGTATCAATATTGATGGTATGTCTCTAATAGCTCTCTGTTAGGTATTAGGTATCTTAGCATCTTTTTAGTAGGTACTAAGTTGGTTATAGCAACTTTTTTATAGCTACTAATGTTTTTGAATATTTTATAGCCTTTTAGCTATTCTGATATGCAGAACTGGTTCAGTGAGAATTCTATGTCATATTAGCACTTCTAGTGTCCATAAGGAGTAAATCTATTTTTGGATAGTCATTTTGGTGTCAAACTGATTAGGGAATCTTCTCACTATCATTAGAAAATATTTCTCTTGAAATAATTGCCTTAGTGTAAACTTGCTTTAAAAGCTCTTCTTGTGTCCATAGAGAGTCAATCTCAACATTTCAAGGGTATTCTTGTAATTTAGTAATGATCTAGGGGCTTAATCTTGGTTCTTCTGGGCTTTGAAAGGTTGAAAAGGTAGTTTAATAATTTCTCGTAGGGCCATTTTTTCTTTTTCTCTTTTCCCATTCTTCTTCTGTTTCACTTTAGTGATCCATATTGACATGTGCCTAGCCTATACAACCAATTTAAGTACAGGCCTGGTGCAGCAACATAATTTTGGGACATAGAGTGACATTAGTTGTTTATACATATAAGGATTGGTTGTACAGACAACCTTCCCAATACAAGGGTTGCAGCCGACCAAAATCATTTGTATCATTTCTTCCTCTTTTCTCTACTTTCTCTCTCAATTTTTTTAGACTTAGCTTTCTAGGCTACCTATGCTTAGAGTTTTGATGGGTGAATTTGAAGACATGATGTATGATGCTCTTGCCGACTTTTTTGAGGGAGAAGACATTTTCTACGATGCTCTAGGGCAATTGAGGGCTGCCTGAGGCATTGACTCTATGTCTGCCCTTACACATGTCTTGTGTAAGATTGTACCAAAAGGCCTCAATAAGGGTCATGACACACTGATTACATACAATCTATACTCTCACTTGGGTGGTGTAGCTTCAGGCGTGGCATGTCCTGCTTATTTTAGTTAATTTTTAATTTTTTTCACTCTATGCACTTTTGATTTTAAGCATTGTCCAAAATTATATTATGTATGTGAACACTAGGTTATTTCCAAGAAATTAGATTTAATTATAGTACACTCATCGTTAGAATTCTAGAATTTATGTATTGGTTGCCCATTGGCTAGTTGTGTTGGTTTGCATGCTTCATTGATTTATTGATACTTGATACCTATGCAAAAGTACCTGAGTTAGTTCATGAAATAATCATACAAAATTAAAACACATGCCTATGAGATTTGATGACTTATTTATGGATTTATCGCCAATTTTTTTTAAATTGTGCCAATTTTTCGATTTTGTGAATTTCACTAGTATTGTGACCAAACCAAATTTAGGAATTTTGGGGAATTTTGTGAATGAATATATTTTTTGATTTTTTTTTATAGAATTTCACAAACTATTCTTTATGGTGCTTCTGTAGTTGATATTTGCTTTGTGAATGTCCATTGTTGCTGGAGTTTAATCATTTCTTGTCACCTTCTAGTTCTTTATTGAGTCTTTCATGTACCTACACACAAAAATATGCAAAATTTATTTTACATGGAATCGAACAATTTGGTGTACCTAAGATTTGTGATTTCGTTTTGCTTTTCTGCTCAGCTTGTTCAAATTTCTTCACTTTTTAGAAATTTCTTCCTCAATTTTCATTTATAATTGCAATCTTCGACATGGTGATGTTGTCTCAGCCTTGCTTTCTTATTATGTTTAATTTGACCTTTTTTTTTTCCTTTGTCTTAGTTGTGTAACTTTGGATTTTTCTTATGAATTATAGGGTCATATCACCTTTAACGAAAGAGGTGGGCTTTCACAATAGCTGGGCTTTGGCTCATAAGGTTACACCAGGGTGTAGTGGCACGCTTGGAGGGGGCTGAGCTCTTGTCTTTCTTATAAATGCTTTTAAATAGGCCCCCCCACAAAGTGATACAATAATGATACAAGCTTTGATAAAGTAGTAGATAGATACCATACACAAATTTCATCTGCCTCAAATTAAAGAGGTTACTTTTGCTCCCGAGGACTTCTCATTCATGATAAGGATTAAATGCTCGGGGATGCCACTGCTTGTTGATGTAGGAGTTAATGATCCAGTATTGCAGAGGGATTATATTTTATTAGATACCTAGGTGTGTTCCCAACATTGAAGGGAATGTCACAATTGAGTGCTCAAGCCTAATGAATGAGGCTCTAATTGCGAAGAACGACAATCATCAAGAGCTTATCGACCAGGTAGCTCATTGTTTCCTTCACTATAGTCTTATGAGGACTCTATTCTCCAGCCTCGGGGGTAGGACCAAGATCTGTCTCCTACCAGTTATGGAGGATCTGAGCTTAGTTCACCACTTTGATTAGGGGTTTGTTGTGTTCATTCAATTGTATCATTATTTGGACAAGTGTTACTGTGAGCTTTCTTGCATTAACAGTCCTTAGTAAGTGTTGGAGATAATTAATGCACATTCATACTTGTTTTACCTATTATATTATATTATCTAATTAATAATGAGTCCTTGACAAGATTGGGCCACAAAGTTGGGGTTACTAGTGGGTAACAATCCTCAAGCGAGTATGAAGGGTTGTTATCCTCGATTTGTAAGATGAAGCTTCACGTATCACGAGGAGTCCTTTGTTGAGGTTAGGCACAACTGTTTGAACATTCTGACCACGACTTAGGTTTGTTTGATTTGCAAAAAATGAAATTAAGTTCTACATTATTTATAAACATTGATTGAACACTTATAATGACAATTTTTATGATTTTGCTTCTTTTGGAACTCCAATTAGATTGGAGGGGGGGAGGGGTTTGTAGATGCATGTAACTTGAGGTGGCCGAGTCTAAGGACCACTTTTTTGGATGAAACTTACTAGTAGGGGTCTTAATCTGGGAGTGGTACCTTAAAAAGAGGGTGTTATTATGGCACGAAGGATATGATACATAATCAGTGTCTCAGCATCCACCCTCCAATATGTTTTGGTCAACGTACTTAAAGGAGGATGACCTTCGACATTATCTCATATTCTAACTTGGGGAGCAGCTCATAGCGGGTGGCATAGGATACTGACATGGATGATGGAGGCCCTAATGGAGAAGTTCCCATAAGTGAGGCAGTTATTCGTGTGTTCCCACGTAATGAGGCATATGATAGGACAGTGTTTCACCATAGAGCTTGGGTACTACGACTTATGGATAAAAAAGGCCCAGAGAGCCTACTCATCCGGTTGGGGGCCGCAAGTGAACTCATATTGCTGGGACAGTTATTATGGTTAGTGAGTTAGATCCCCTCCTCGACAGCTTAGTGGTGTCACGCATGCCTTCCTAATAGAATCAATGATGTCCTTAGAGATCACTCGCTCAAGTTGTAGCTTTGAAAAGCCCGACACTACACAGGTAATTAGTATCTTCTAGTATTCTCTGTATGTTATTATTCATTGTTTTACTGTGCTTATTGATTTCATTTCTTTATTTACAAATTCTTTGCATCCAGGCAAAGGTCATGTTTAACCTTAGAGTTATACTTAAGAGAGCTATCACATAGTACATTCATACAATCCAAGTTAGTAAAAAAATACATGCCATATATGTATAATTGTGCTTGTGCTTATGTGTGTAGTTGTATCCTAACTGTTCTAACCCTCACCTGTGCTGTAGGAGATGGTTCATCGCTAGGTTTAGTAGTTGCATGAGGCACATAATAATGCTCTAGGTCTGAATGGAGCAGATGAAAGAATGAGTGTGTATTGAGATGGAGGACTATATGTGTTCCTTAAAGGATGAGGAGGAGGACAAAGCTAACCACCAGTGCCTTCTAGCTCTTAAGATTTTTTTTTCCCATTTTTATGTTATTTGTTTAGAATTGTTTGATGGTTATTTGGGCAAATTTTGAGGTCCTCTTTTGGATATTACTTGGATAATTAGCACCTTAGGGAACATTTTGAGGTGATTTTGCCTTTGAACTCTAATATTTTCAGAATAGCTACATATTTTCCAATTTGACACTCTGTTTGTGATATGAATGCATAACTGCATCCTCTTTGCCCATTTACACATATATACATGTCATTAAGAACAAGTATAAAATGGGTTAAATGGCTAAAATACAAAGGAAGCTCTATTAAAAATCTACTAGAAAGTGGTATGTATAGATCACTAAGTTGTTTGTACAAACTAATTTTTGTTTATGCAGGCAACTTAAAAGTGTTATACAACTAACTTGCATTGTTTATAGCTGTCAAATACTATTCACCTTCCTTTTCTCTATAGAGCTCCCTTCTTCAATTTTCACACTCGAAATTTCAACATGGCTAAACTGTTTTTGAAGTCCCTTCCTCCCTAAAATTGGTCCAACTTATCTTATGTAGATTTCAAAGCCCTTCGTTACCTTTAGTTTGTTCATATTAATATGGATTTTCTTCAAGTAGCTTGTGACATTTGAGATACCACCACCCACTGTGTCCAATTTAGGGATACTGAGATTTGCCTATTACAAGAGGAATTTGACATTATTCTTGACTGTTATATCACAAGTGTTGATAGGATTACACTACCATGGTTGGCTTGCCCATATATCTAGAAAATGATGGAGTTGTTCAACTTATGCCATGATGAGTTACTCATATACACTTTAGGAGGAGAGAAGATCCTTACATCCTCACTTCTCACTCTTCATCCTTCTAGCAGTCATGCGAGGGTAGCACAAGCCCACATTTTGGTAGCTTTCTTAATGGGAGAATTTCTGCTATGGAGGGATGATGGAGAGATTGGCTTGTAAGTGTTGCTTTTTATTGAAGGGATTGAGTTAGGGAAGACACTGATCTTGATAATTCATAGTGAAACTATCATGTGTTTGGACAAGGTGTCTCTTAGCATTAGTGAGTACAAATCTCTTTTAAAGGCTTCTTATTTTATTTTATTATTTTTTTATTGCCCTAACTTTTGCCCATATCACAATCTTAAGTTTTCCATCCTATGTGTAACTCATTTTCACTTAGGTTGCCCTTTTGGTTTTTCAACCTAATAAGCTTTCTTTTTTTTTTTTTTTCCCCTGTTTTTCCAAAAAAGCCTACAAGAGAAATTAGGTTTCTTAAAGTCTCTCATTGTGGATTTTAGTTGTTATTTCCTGCAACACTGCTTGAACCATTATCTATCAAGGCCTGTTTCTAACATAAATGAATGGGTCAAATGATTATCTCACATCATTGATTTTGATATCTGTTGGACCTATCCCTAGCAGAGGCTAATTAGCATTACTCTAAGAACCTATGGAGGATGCATGATCATTCCTACTCTATCCTTCAGTACCTTTTATGGTCCAACTAGAGTCAATTGTCCATTTAGGGCCATAAAAGACACAGTGGGATTCCTACCTACTTTCATTAAGGGACCCTTAACTCAACACTTTTTGGATAAAGTGAAGATCACTTGGGTTGATGACTACATATACCATATATTTCCTCTAAGACCTCTACCTCTGATGATGCTAATTTTGAGGCTCAGTTACGTGATAGTTAGAAGCATAAGAGTTTTTTAATTTCATCAGACATCCATAACAACAATAAGTACAGGGAAAAGAACTTCTTGTATTTCATTTAGTTTAAAGAAATGTTTGATAAAGACTACTTTCAAATGCATTTCCTTTTGACATAATGTTTGTCATGAATCATTACAAGTTGCATATTAGATATTAATTGAATGCATGACTACTACTTTTAATAATGACATATTAGATCATCTGATTATCTTATTCAATGCCTTTCACTTACTAACTTTTGTTCTTCATCCTTGTTCTCTCACTGTTATGCTTTCATCTTTTCATGTTATTGTTGGCTTCTCTAGTGGTTGTTCACACTCTCTCAACTTTTTATTTATTTATTATTATATTTATTTTTTATTTTTATGCCATAATTTTTGCATAAGTTGCCCTTTTGGATTTTTGACTTAGTGGACTTATTTTACTTTTCTCACTTCCTCACATGAAACTTCTTAAATCTTTTCGACTCATCAGCTCGATGAATTCACTTCTATCCATGTCAGATAACTTCATAATATCACCTAAATAGATTTGCTTGACCACATAGAGACTTTCCTAATTTAGTTTGAAGTTTCCTCGAGGATTTTGAACTTATGGTTGCATTGCCCTACAACTTCAAATCACTAACCTTTGTTATGCTTGACTTGACCCTTTTGTTAAAGTTGTGTGCCATCCTAGCTTGGTATAACTAGAAATGGTAGAGAGCTTTCAACCTCTTCTCATCTAATAAAATGATTAGGTTTTATAGATAGAGCATAACGAAAAACACAAAAATTTTACAACAAAACCCACCAAGGATTTATGTGATTCAATTAAATAAAAAAAGAGGCAAAACCTTACCAATTTAGACAAGAGATACAAGATTGTTGGAAGGCAAAAAGGGGGGGGTCTACACCAACAACACTCAACCTCGAGCTTAGAGTGTAGATCATCATATCCAAATTCTACTAGAATAATGAACGCCTTATGTAGGTATTTACGTGAACAGGTACTCTCTAAATCGAGTAGTGGGCTAGCACTAGGGCTTTTCTCTCTCTCTAAAAACATTTTCTAAAAGACGACCTAAATGTTGTCACTTACTATTAGAAAACCCTAAATGTGCATATATATCTTAACCTTTAAGATACTTATGCCAACTTTGTATTTTAAAAGATATATATGAGATAATATCCTGTTTCGTTTTAACTTTTAAAATGAAAAGGATATCTAAAATATTTTGATAATATCTTTAATCATCTTAATATATATATATATATATATATATATATCTAGAGAGTAGAAAATACCATTTCATCTTGGGTTTGTTCTAACTGTGCGACCCTGGATGTCCACATTATGTTGGCAATATCCCAAAAACCTATTTATGACCCGCAAGTCATCAGCAAGACATTATGACTACCTAAATTATGTGAAGATCAATGATCCGATTTAACCTCTTTTACAAATAATATTATAATCCTTCTGTCATCAATTGAACATAAGGCATGGATCAAGTCATCCTTCTATAGTTCAATTCTTTTTGGATCTCCAAGTAGACTAATGTAAAATGATATTGATAATTTTTATCAATTTATTTTTGCATGGTCATGCAATCTCTTCAATCTAACTTATTAAGGGGTCTAGTGTGACGACCAATTGCGTTTACCACCGTATTCATATTTACTCTGATACAAATAAATGTAACGACCACTTTTGTTTACAAATCATGTTGCTCTGATACTAATAAATGTAACAACCATTGATACCACTGAATGTTAGCATTTTTTTTTTTGCTACCACAATCTGTAATGCTACAATCAGTACCTATCAGAGCACTCAACTTTCGAGATTTGCCCGTCGGCCCCGTGATGTTATACACACTGAGATTTACACGTCTGTCTTGCGTATGCTTGAGCCCTCTCTGATATCAAAACTGTAACATCTAAATTCATTTGTCAAACCAATAACTGTGACATTCATTGTTCTCATTTGTAAATCAGTTTTGATACCACAAATTGTAACGTCACAACGTGGCTACAACTGGTATCTATCAGAGCACTCAACATCTGGGATTTGCCCGTCGGCCCTGCGATGTGATACACACCGGGATTTGCATGTCTCCCCCGCGTGTGCTTAAATCCTCTGATACCATCAACTGTAACTATCATCTTCAGTTGAAAATCATGGCATTTCACATTCGAAAATGCATACACATTAAGGTTTATTCATCATACATATATAATCTCATATGTATTTAATGTACACATGTGTTAACTAATGTCAGGACCAATGACCATAACTAGTTCCTATCAAATGTATGTACATGACGCAAGGAGAGAGAATTAGAATTCAGCCGACGACCTGCGTTCCATGTGTCTCTATGCAAAACTTTATGTACCAAAGTGTCCAAAGTCTATGCTTCAGTATCTGAAAAATAATTGCGGTTTGGTGAGTCGCGACTCAGTGAATAAAAACAATAATCAAATTCTCATGGCATAATCTATAATCAAATATCATCAAGATACATTGCAAGTATAACAATTGACTATGCAAGTGCAAATGCGATAGCTTTGTTTTTGTCGTGATCGAGCAAGGCAAACATTGCTCCTGGGATATTCATGTGATTCATGTAACATATGATTTGGGACCTATTGGTCCATCTTCTTGTAATTTGCAAGTGTATGTGATTCATGTAACATATGATTTGGGACCTATTGGTCCATCTTCCTGTAATTTGCAAGTGTTTGACAAGCCAGTCACAATACCCCTTTTAGTTCTATATGTAAGTGCTTATTCACAACTGATATGCCAAGTAATCATTAAGAGCATTTAATTCTCACTTGGCCTGTATTCCTATGTAACATGTAACAATTCAATCATTCTCACTTGACTTATATTTTCATGTAACATGTAACAATTCAATCATATATACATATAATAGAACATAATCATATCATACAATTATCACATACACCAATTGAATCCAATTATGGTTTCTACTCGCCTTTTGATGTGGCCAACCTTTATGGTAGGGCTTCTTCAAAGTATTGAGATCCTAACATTTGATACATATATGGTTATAAGTATATCAAAATGATTATGAATGCTTGGTATGCAGTTATGACATGATTCATGCAAGTGTACCTAGTGTTTATACATATTTTCCTTATATGGCAGCTTGAGCTTGCTACACGGTCACAGTAATAACTCCTGATATATTTATCCAAATGGCTTGATTCTTTTTTTTCAAACTAACTAGACATATAATGAAACAACATATTCAAATTTCAGGTCAATATCAGACACACACAAAATGTGGTGAATTTTTAAGTTCTGCCGGGTTGTAATGTCGTCTCAATCTAAGTAGGTCTTACATTCTTAGGCATATCTCAAATTGTATGAGTCCAATTGCAATAATATTTTACCATCAGTTAGAAAACATATAAATAAACATTTTTCATGTTTTAGTCATTATCTAGTTTAGTTTATAAGGTCACCAAAACAAAGGACCAATCTCGGGACAAGTAGGTTCATAACATGTTGACAACCAGTCATGATAAAGGGACAATATCTCAGCAACCATGATGGATTTGGCAATAGTATTTCATAGGTATGTAGATCATACATAAATATACAACTTTCAAGTTTGGACAATCATCAAATTCTGAATATATGACCATCAAATTCTTTGAAAACTGAATTAAAAGAAAGGTGGTGTGTCATCTAGGTATAGAGTCAGTCCCAATCAATGAGCCATATCTCTTTCCACATAGCAAATTAATCAAAACTACTTAATAGGTATTTAGAGGGTACAAGTTTCATTATTTGTACTTTATCAAAATGAGAATATAAAGTCATCAAAATATAACAAAACAGAATACTGAGATTATCTCGGTTCATTTTTTAACCAGTCCTGATGAAGGAGCCATATCTCTTCACACACATAGAATCAAGTAAAACTGTTTTATATGCATTTATATGAGACATAAGGCTACAACTTTTATGTTTTTCACTTTCCCCAATTCCTCTTCTATGGTTATGAAATCATGGGTGAAAATTTTTTCTCTAACAGTAAAATCAACAGAATCAGCTCTTGTTCTCTTGGATTACAACTTCCATCCAAGAGCTCTACCTCATTTACTCCATAATTCTCACTAACCATGCATGATTAACATGTCATAAGAGGTTAATTTTAGTTGAGAAGAAGATAAATTACTTACCTATTGTCCTAGAATTGGGAAACCTTAGGCAGCCCACACTTCTTCCTCTTCTTCTTCTTCTTCTTCTTCCTTTCTTCCTTTCTTTCTTTCTTCCTTAGCTCTCTCTCTCTTTCATCTGGTGTATTTTGACCTTATCTCCTCTCTTACCAGCCCATAATGGCAGATAATTATAACTTGTATTCTTACTCTAATAGGACAAAAGATTGGTGGCTTGTTCCTATTGGTTGAAAGTTAAACAGTTTTGCTTTTAGTCACTTTTTTTCATTCCTTCATCACCTTCATCCATTCTCTAATTTCTAAATGCTCTTTATACTTTTAGATGAGCTCTCAAACACCATTATTTATTATGCTATAATAAGCACACAACATGAAATACATTGTTATATAACTATGCAAACACTGCATATATGTTCAAACATCCTAAATGCAACGGTGCAATTGTCATTGTCGTGTTTTTACAATTCACATGTTTAAATGATTATTTATCTTGTGCATATGTTCATGTGAGATTTCATATCATTTGATATAGTGCATATGCTCATATGTGATTTCATATCATTTTTGCAATGAATATATTCATGTGATAATACCAATGAATAGGGATAGGGATGT
>CATIWR010184856.1:0-10664 GCA_949677035.1 Omphalea diandra
TCAAGTTTCTTTAGCATCTCCTTTGTGTACTTGGCTTGGTTGATAAAGATCCCTTCTTTAGATTGCTTGATTTGTAGACCAAGAAAGAACTTGAGCTCTCCCTTCATGGTCATTTCAAATTCCTTAGTCATGCACTTAGCAAAATTCTCACAAAGAGATTCATTAGTAGCACCAAAGATAATATCATCAACATAGATTTGAACGATTAATGTATCATGCTTGTGCTTTTTGACAAAAAGTGTGGTGTCCACCTTTCCTTTCTCAAAATCATTTTTCAAGACAAATGAACTAAGCCTTTCATACCAAGCTCTCGGAGCTTATTTCAATCCATATAAGGCTTTGTTCAATTTGAAAACATGGTTTGGAAAACAATGAGACTCAAAACTAAGAGGTTGTTCAATATAAACTTCCTTCTCCATAATGCCATTCAAAAAACACTTTTTACATCCATTTGAAAAAGTTTGAAATTCATATGACATGCAAATGCTAAGAGAATCTTAATGGCCTCTAATCTTGCTATGGGGGCAAATGTTTCATCATAATCTGTGCCTTCCTCTTGGTTATATCTATTAGTAGCCAATCTAGCTTTATTTTTAGTAATGAAACCTTGCTCATCTAACTTGTTCCTAAACACCCACTTACAACCTATAATTGGGTGTTCTTTAGGCCTAGGGATAAGTTCTCATACCTTATTTCTCTCAAATTGATTGAGTTCTTCTAGCATAGTAAGTACCCAACTCTCATAATCAAAAGCCTCATTAATTGACTTTGGCTCAAGTTGAGAAACAAATGTAAGATTATTATCTAAAAGATTAAGTTGAGATCTAGTACTTACACCCTTAGAAGTATTACCAATGATTAAGTCCTTGGGGTGATGCTTAGAGAATCTTCAATCTTTAGGTAGATCTTGGTTTGGCTCTACTTGTTATTGATGAGGTTGGTCTTCATTTACTCTTGATGAATCACCTTCTTCATTATCTTTATCAACTCTTCTTGTAGAATCATCCAATTTTAGCTTTTCAAGATCACTGCAAGATCATCAACAAAAATACCTTTCTTAAGATTAAGTTTACTAGACTCATCAAAATAACATTTATAGATTCTTCAACTACTATTGTACTTTTGTTAAGGACTCTATATGCTTTACTAGAGGTGGAATATCCCAAGAAGATTCTTTCGTTGGTTTTAGAATCAAATTTTCCAAGATTATCCTTGGTGTTTAAAATATAACACTTACATCCAAACACTCTAAGATATGATATCTTGGGTTTTCTACCATTCCATAGCTCATAAGAAGTTTTATTAAGAATTGGTCTTTTAAAAACTCTATTTACAATATATCATGTAGTGTTAATGGCTTTAGCCCAAAAGTAATTTGGTAGTGAATACTCATTAAGCATTGTTCTAGCCATTTCCACCAATGTTCTATTTTTTCTCTCTACAACACCATTTTGTTGTGGTGTTCTAGGAGTTGAAAAATTAGGAAAAACTCAATTCTCCAAACAATAATTTTCAAATGACTCATTTTGAAATTCCTTTCCATGGTCACTTCTAATAGAAGATATGAAGTAACCTTTTTCATTTTGAACCTTTTTTGCAAAACTTCTGAAAGCATTAAATGAATCATTCTTATGAGCTAGAAAAGATACCTAAGTGAACCTAGAGTAGTCATCTACAAGGACTAGTGCATAATGTTTTCCACCTAAGCTAGCACTTCTAGTATGTCCTATCAAGTCCATAAAGATAAGTTGCAGTAGTCTAGATGTACTTACAACATTTTTGGCTTTGTGAGAAGCATGGTGTTGCTTCCCCATTTGGCATGGGCCACATGTCTTATCTTTGGAGAAGCTTAGCTTGGGAAGCCCTTCCACTAACTTTCCTTTGGATAGGCTTTGAAGAAGATCCATGCTTGCATGCCCAAGCCTTTTATGCCACAACCAAGCTTCATTGCTCAAAGACATAAGACACTTAAAAGATTGGTTAACCAAATTGTCTAAATAAATTTAGTAGGTATTACCTTTCTTTTCACCCTTGAAAATAACCTTATCATCCACTAAAGTGGTGACTTGGCATTCCCTAGGATCAAAGGTGACTTTTTTACTTTTGTCACACAATTGACTTACACTTAATAAATTATGTTGTAAGCCACTAACTAAAAGAACATTATCAATTAAAGAACATCCATCCTTATCAATGGTTCCAATGCCAATTACCTTACCCTTGGCATTATTACCAAATGTGACATCTCCACCTTCTTTTTCTTTAAATATCGTGAATGGCTTTCTATTTCTAGTCATATGCTTGGAACATCCACTATCCACATGCCAATTGCTTGATTTGGTGGTTGCCACATTCCCCTACACAATAATAATAAGTTACCTTTTCTTAGGTACTCAAGCATACTTGGGTCCTTGGGAGTTAAAAGATGAAGGGTCCTCTAATTTGAGGTGAGCCTTAGTAATATAGCAATGAATATTAATATGTCCAAATCTCATGCAATAATGGCATTAGAGTTTAAACTTAGGTGTCTTTCTCCTTTGCACAAATTTAGTATGAGTAAGAGGCCTTCTCATGCCTTGGTCATGTGAATACATGCATGAACATGTATGATGAGTAGGAGTAGAAAATTTTTTATGAGAATGACCATGCTTTTTATTGTGAATGTAGGTATGGTTAGCTCATTGAGTCTTGGCTTTAGAGCTTAGGAGAGCCTTCCTTTTGCCCTTAGGCTTAGGAGGCTTAGTGCTAGGAGCACTTTTCTTCCAATTACCTTAGTGCTAGATGTTTGAGGTTCTGAAGATCTAACAAATGTGGTATGAGATGATGAGGAGACTCCATTGAAGCCTAAACCATGTCTAATTAGTGATGGTCTTTGTGACACAATCAATATGTCTAAGGCTTCTTTTCCTTTATGGAATTTAGAGATTGAGCTTCTAAGCTCAATGACTTCTCCTTTAAAAGTGTCATTCTCCTTTCTTAATGAAGCTATTGAAGAAGATGATGTGGAAAGTTTTTCTACTGAGTTTTTGAGTTCTTCATTAGAAGTCCTCAACTTATTTATAAGATCACGAAGAGTCTTGTATTCATCTTTTAATTTTGAGCATATTTACTTATAAATTTTTACTTGTGACTTATACTTGTCACACTTTATAGTTAAAGCCTCTAAAAGCTCTTCATCTATCTCATCAAATTTGAAATCAGAATGAGAATGGGAAGAAGTACTTACCCCATTTGTAAAATCTTCTTGTGCCATGAAACATATGTTGGCAATCTCTCCTTCTTCCTCTTCTTCACTTGAGCTTTCATCCCAAGTGGCTGAAAAACTTTTCTTCTTCTCATTGTCCCATCTCTTCTTCTTTTTTTAATTAGGGACACTCATACTTAATGTGACCTTGCTTGCCACATTCATAACAAGTGACATCATTGGATTTTTCTCTTGGAATAGAAGCTGTCTTCTTGAAGCCTTTTCTTTCTTTTCTTCTCTTAATCAACTCCTTTGTCCTCCTAGAGAGCATTGCTAGCTCCTTTTCTTTCTTGTTACTTTCTTCATCACTTGAGGTGATCTCTACCTCCTTCTTTTTGCTAAAGCTTTAAGAATCATGGTTTTTCTCTATTTTTTTGGTTTGTCTCTTTGGCCTCATAACTTCTTCATTTGTTCATCTTTTTGTAAGGTTAACTCATGAGGTAAGAGTTTGCCTATGAACACATCGGTTGGAACCTTTCCAATCTCTGAATTGGATTCTTGTATGCCGTAAACTCTAGCACCAAATTTATCTAGAGGAACAGTGTTAAGGATTTTGTGTTTACCTCATAGATAGTGAGAGCTCTTCCAAATTTCTTCATGTTGGTGACAATGGACAAGAGCCTATTTTTCATTTTTGTGATGTTTTCATTGTCCTTCATCATGAAGAATTCCTATTTAGTGACATACATTTCCAAATGGCTTGATTTGACTAGAGTTTTGCCTTCATGACAGTTCTCTAGAGTCTTCCAAATGGCATGTGTTGTTTGACAATGTTGCACTCTTCCAATCTCTTCTCTAGAGAGTGAGCTTAGAAGAATGGTCATTGCTTTCTTGTTTTTGCCATTTGATCTCTGGTGAGCTTCAACCCATTCTTTCCTTAGGATTAATTCTTCATTACCATCTATAACTCTAGTGAGTGGCTTCCATTCCATGATGACCACATCCCAAAGGTCCACCATATCTATGTCAAGATAGATCTCCATCCTATACTTCCAATGAGTCTAGTCTGTTCCATCAAAGTGAGGCTTGAGTTATGAGTGGATTCCCTCTTTTGCCATGATCTTTGTTCACCCAATGAAGGTTTGATTGTGAAACTTAGCTCTGATACCACTTGTTAGCCCTAGGCACCAAGAAGGGGAGGGTTGAATTGGTGTATAAAAATTAAAACAGGAAAGGGAAAAGAGAAATGAGTAGAAAAGAAACATAAGATATATAGTGGTTCGGGTATAAATGACCCTACATCCACTCCCCAATTCTTAGAAATTGGGTGTTCCACTATCTTTCAAAGGTGTTTTCAAGCTTACACCAAACTTTTACACTTGTATTTTGAAGGCTCACACAACAACCTATGCACTTGTGTTTTGAGGCTCACACAATAACCTTTACACTTGTGGTTTTATAGGCTCACACAACAACCTCTCTTAGTGTTTTGATAGGCTCACACTATAACCTATTACAATTGGTGTTTATGCTCACATCCAATAATGACTTAAAGAATAGAAAAGATTGAGTAGCAAAATTGTAAGAGTTTGTTTTCAAAGTTATCAATTCTCTTTTATTTACATATGTTTGGTAGGTATTTATAGCCTCTACCCACCAAAGAGATGTTGCAATAAAATTGGTACAAAATCATTCAAGTGTGCTAGACAGATTTTCGCATTAAATGCTTAGCAGTAACAATTTGCGGTCGCTACTACTCATTTGCGGTCGTGAAATCCAAATTCCATAATGAAAGCCCCATTTGTGTCTAACGACTAGTCCACATGGCAGCTTCTCATTAGTTCACTAGGACACTATAGTCGTTGTCGTTCACCTGCTCTCAAAAGTAGCGGTCGCGATTGTTCTTATATAGGTCATGACTGAAGACGCGAATTCATCTGCTAAAAGTGTTCATCTTCTTCTTTTGGGTTTGCGGTCGCTACCAACAAGTTCCCATCTTGATTTTTGACTTTCAACGGTTACTTGGGACACTTGTCAAGCTGTGGTTATGGACTTGATTCCCTCTTGAGTTACTTCGAAATTCATGGTCATGACTGAGGTATGACTTACACCGCGAATTCATCTGTGACTCTGGCTTTCCTTTTTTTGAATTGGTCAAGATAGAGAAGTGGCCCGTGAATATGTATGTGCATTTTTTCAACCTACCTTGGTCTAGTTTGCAGTCACTATTTATCAAGTTGTGATTGTGAATTAGGAGGCACTAGCTTACTTTGTAGATTTTTTAACTTCATCCAACTTCCAATGTAAAGACTAACTAAAAACTGGAAAACAATACTTAATTTGAATCATTAGAATTAATCAATCTCCTTTGTTAAGATCAAAAGAGGTTTAAGACTTAGGGTTAACTACCCTAGTCCAACAAGTTGCCTTATCCACCGTGGAAGCCGAGTATGTAGCTGCGAGTTGTTGTTGCACCCAAGTCCTTTGGATGAAACAATAATTGAAGGATTTTGGCAAAGTGATTGGTCACATTCCTATTAAATGTGATAACACAAGTGTTATTAATCTCTCCAAGAATCCCATCCAACACTCTAGGAGCAAACACATAGATATTAGACATCATTTTCTTAGAGATCATGTGCAAAAGGGTGATGTTGTGTTAGAATTTATTAACACAAATCATTAACTTATAGATATTTTCACTAAACCTCTAAATGAAGAAAGGATGAACTTCATTAAGAGAGAATTGGGAATGTTTGATGGAGGTTCCCTAGAGTGAAAATTTTTTTATCTTATAAGTGAAATTGCTATGTGTATTGATATTTGTTGATTTGTGGTATTTGTGTTTGATATAGTAAAGTGGATCACATTTATTTTTCAAAATTCAACTATTTTTTTCCTTGTTGACTCATAATTCACAGTTGTTATTCGTCATTCACGATCACAAATTACAAGTTAAGTCAACAGACCACTAAACATCAATTCACAGTCGCAAAATTTATGCTCCATCGTGAATTTTGGTCAAATTTTCAAATTTGTTACCATTAAGGCGCGTATTCCCGAGGAAAATTTGTCTGTTACTCATATTTTTCAGAATTTTCAGTCGTGACTTATGATTTCGTGGACGTAAATTTGGGTAACCGCCTGGCAATTAAGTGATTTGATGGCCAACCATTTTCAACTTTTCATTAAACCATTTCTGACCGTTTCTAGTTGTTTGTATACCTTTTCAATGGCTATATAAAGCCTCCAAATAGTGTTTTTCTTCACTTCATCCTACTCTCAAACTCTTTTACCTTCAAAGCATCAAATTCTCTTCATCTCTTACAATAGCCCCAAAGAAGATCTCTAGAGCAGAAAAAGGAAAGGGAGTGGCTCAATCCTCTGAACTCCTGCACTCCAACTCATGAAGGGAGTTACTAAGGAGGAAAAGGAAAGATACAAAGTTAATTCCTCCAAGATCATCCTCCCTAACAAGATCCCCTCAACTTTCCTATTAGAAACTTTGCGCATCAATAATGAAATTCAGGTTTTTCTTTCCAATCTTGGCTGGAACAAGTTCATCTTTCAAGATGAACTCAGATATGAAGAAGCTATGCGAGAGTTCATGTACACCATCCATCTTAATCGCAAAGCCAAATCTCCTACGGGTCAATACGAGTTAGTATTCTGGGCCTTTGGCTATCCTTTCTATATAACCTTTGAATAACTTTCTTCTCTTTTCAATTTACAAGTTGAAAAAAGCATTCCTTTCATAATCTCTACACTTGATGTTATCTATTCTGAGTTTTGGTAAAAAATCTCTATAAAAACCAAACACGACCCTCGCTCTTCTTTACCCAAACACATCAAATCCCTACCCTTTTAGATACTCTATCGATCATCACCTTTTCCATCGACGTAAGAGGTAATGGTAACGAAAAAGTGTCCCAAAAAGACTTGGCATTCCTTTTTTGCCTTGTCAAAAATAAACCCATACAAACTGGCTGATACCTTATGGATCAATTGATCTACATGAATATAAAACCCAAGAGTCATTTCCTTATGCCCTCACACATCATTGCCATATATCGTTTCGTTGGAGCCCTAGATGAGGAAAAAGAGAAATTCCTCACTAAGAAGCTTTTTCCTTCACAAAATTTTCTTGACTTCACTTACCTAATAAATGCCAAAGCCATTCACGCAGATACTTATGCCTACACCCTGGGTGCATTCGGGGCTAAAAAGATGGAAACTTCTCAAGCTTCTAAAAGGAAGAGGCTCCATATTGAAGAATGCACAATTTTAGTCCCTCCTCCTCAACCAAAACCCAAGTCCAAGTTGTCTCTTGCCACCATCAATCGAAAGTTAGATAAGATGTTGAGAATGACGAAAAGGAGATTTTTATTTCTCTCACATCTTCACATTGACATGGTGGATCTTCAAGAGAGTTAGGGGTTCCTCCTTGTCATTTTTCGAACTACATCGAATTTGAGGATTCACAAGATGAAGATGGCAATGAAGAAGTTGAAGATGGGGATGAAGCAGAAGGAGCCACACATTATAATTGATCAATCTTCTTTGTCAAGATCTGTTGGACTGAGATGGTTAATCCTAAGTCTTGAACCTTTTTTTATCTTAACAAAGGAGATTGATCAATTTTAATGTTTCAATTAAGTGTTGTTTTGCAGTTTTTAGTTAGTCTCTAAATTGAAAGTTAGATGAAGTCCATAATCTCTAAAGAAAGCAAAGTGTCTCCTAATTCACAACCACAACTTCAAATATTGAGATCGTAAACTAGACTAAGGCAGGTTGAAAACTTGGACAAGCAAATTCGCAGGCCACTTCTCTACCATGACCCATCTAAAGATAGGAAATGAAAGTCACTGACGAATTCACGATATATGTTACGCCTCAGTCGCGATCACGAATTTCAAAGTAACTCAAGAGGAAATTAAGTCCACAACCACAACATGACAAGTGTCCCAAGCGATAGTTGGAAGACAAAAATCGCAGTGGCAACTTGTGGGTAGCGATCGCGAATCACGAAGAAGAAGATGAACATTTTGATAGACGAATTTGCGTCCTAAATCACATCCTGTACAAGAAAAATCGCGACCACTACTTTTGTGAGCATGTGAAAGGCAACGACTATATTTTCCTGGTGAACCAATGAGAAGATGACATGTGGACTAGCCGTTAGACACAAACGTGGATTTTCGCCACATTTTTAGGCTCCCATATGGAAAATTGGAAAATCGCGACTGCAAAAGAGTAGTAGCGACAGTGAATGAAGCCTGACAAGCATTTAATGCAAAATCTGTTTATCATACTTTGGAGATTTGCTACAAGTTTTATTGCAATGTCTCTTTGGTGGGTAGAGGCTATAAATATCTCACCAAACATATGTAAATGCAAGATAATTCATTAATTAAGAACCCAAACTCTTGCAATTTTACTATTCAATCTTTTCTATTCTTTAAGTGATTGTTTAGTGTGACCAAAAATACCATTTGTAAAAGTTGTAGTGTGAGCCTGTAAAAACACTAAAAAGAGGTTATTGTGTGAGCCTTAAAAATACAAGTGTAAAGGTTATTGTGTGAGCCTTAAAAACACAAGTGTAAAGGTTATTGTGTAAGCCTTGAAAACACAAGTGTAGAAGTTAGGTATGAGCTTAGAAACACCATTTGAAGATAGTGGAACACCTAATTATTGAGAAGTGGGGAGTGGATTGTTGGCCCTAGGCACCAAGAAGTAGGTGGTTGAATTGATGTATAAAAATTAAAATTGAAAAAGAGAAGAGAAATTAAATGAGAGGAAACACAAGGTTTATAGTGGTTCGGGTATAATTGACCCTACGTCCACTTCCCAATTTTTAGAAATTGGGTATTCCACTATCTTTCAATGGTGTTTTAAAACTTACACCAAACTTTTACACTTGTGTTTTGAAAGCTCACACAATAACCTATACACTTGTGTTTTGAGGCTAACACAATAACCTTTACAACTTGTGTTTTAACAGGCTCACACAACAACCTATCTTAGTGTTTTGACAGGTTCACACAATAACCTATTACACTTGGTATTTATGCTCACACCCAACAATGACTTAAAGAATAGAGAAGAGTTAGTAGCAAAATTACAAGAGTTTGGGTATAAAGTTATTAATTCTCTTACATTTACATTTGTTTGGTGAGGTATTTATAACCTCTACCCACCAAAGAGACATTGCAATAAAACTGGTACAAAATCATCAAAGTGTGCTAGAAAGATTTTCGTATTAAATGCTTGACAGTCATGAATCGCAGTCGCTACTACTCAATAACAGTCACAAATTCCAAATTCCATAAGGAAATCTCCGTTTGTTTCTAATGGCTAGTCTACATAGCAGCTTCTGATTAGTTCACTAGAAAAATATAGTTGTTGTCTTTTACCTGCTCTCAAAAGTAGCGGTCGCAATTTATCTTATACAGGACGCGAGTCTAGACGCGAATTCCTTTGCCAAAAGTGTTCATCTTCTTCTTTTGGGTTCGCGATTGCTACCAATAAGTTCCCATCGCAATATTTGACTTCCAACGGTTACCTGAGACACTTGTCAAGCTGTGATTGTAGACTTGATTGCATCTTCAGTTACTTTAAAATTCGCAGTTGCGACTGAGGCAAGCTTTACACCGCGAATTTGTCTGTCACTTTTTGAGTTCTTCCTTTGGATGAGTCACGATCGTGAATGACTCTGTGATTTCGTCTGTCTGATCTTCTAGATGTCTTCTCATGGATCATGGTCACAAATCTAAGATTGCGATCGTGATTTAGAAGTTACTTCACATTTTTTGAAGACTAAGATTTCTATCCAACTTCTAACTTAAAGACTAACAAAAAAGGCTACAAAACAACACTAAATTGAATCATTAGAAATGATCAATCCTCTTTGTCAAGATCAAAAGAGGTCCAAGATTTAGGGTTAACTACCCTAGTCCAATAATCTCCCCCTTTTTTATTTTGACAACTTAGATTGATCCTTAAGTGAAAAAGATGCAAGAAAGTGAAGTTGGATTATAATATGATTCAATGAATGCTTATGACAAAATTTGCTAAGTATATCATTCATTCAATCAAAGATGAAGTTGATAAAATAATAAATATGTTGCTCCCCCTCAACTTATGCTATAGTTTTTTCTCAAGTTATTATTTTCAATATTTTCTCCTTTTAACATTCTCTCCCCCTTTGGCAAGATCAAAAAGAGGGTATATAAGTGAAAAAAAAGAGATTCATGCATAAGTATTCATAAAGAGCAAACATAATGCAATGGATAAGAGAATAAACACTAATCACATAAGATAGCAATATTTGCAAAGAAATAAGTTTTATATATATTCATAACTGTGGGATCACAATATTTGTAAAAGAAAATAAACATAAGGAAAGTGAAAAACCAAATACAAAAGATCCCTAATCTAGAGTAGTGGAGAATCATCTCTAGAAAACGGTGTCTCTGGTGCT
>CATIWR010184929.1:0-27247 GCA_949677035.1 Omphalea diandra
AACATGTATGATGAGTAGGAGTAGAAAATTTTTTTATGAGAATGACCATGCTTTTTGTTATAAGTGTAGGCATGGTTAGATCTTTGAGTCTTGGCTTTAGAGCTTGGGAGAGCCTTCCTTTTCCCCTTAGGCTTAGGAGGCTTACTGCTAGGAGCACTTTTCTTCCCAATTACCTAAATGCTAGATGTTTGAGGTTCTGAAGATCTAACAAATGTGGTATATGAGATGATAAGGAGGCTCTATTGAAGCCTAAACCATGTCTAACTAGAGGTGGTCTTTGTGACACAATCAATATGTCCAAGGCTTCTTTTCCTTTATGGAACTTAGAGATTAAGCTTTTAAGCTCAATGAATTCTCCTTTAAGAGTGTCATTCTCCTTTCTTAATAAAGCCATTAAAGAAGATGATGTGGAAAGTTTTTCTACTGAGTTTTTGAGTTCTTCATTAGAAGTCATCAATTCGTTTACAAGATCATTAAGAGTCTTGTAGTTATCTTCTAATTTTGTGCACCTTTTCTTATAAATTTTTACTTATGACTTATATTTGTCACATCTCGTGTTTAGAGCCTCTAGAAGCTCTTCATTAATACCATCAATTTCGAAATCAGAATGAGAATGGGAAGAAGTACTTACCTCATTTATAGAATATTCTTGTGCCATGAAACAAATGTTAGCAACTTCTCATTCTTCTTCATCTTCACTTGAGTTGTCATCCCAAGTGGCTGAAAAACTATTCTTCTTCTCCTTGTCCCATTTCTTCTTCTTCTTTATTTTGGGACAATCGTACTTGATGTGGCCTTGCTTGCCACATTCACAGCAAGTGACTTCATTGGATCTCTCTATTTGATTAGGAGCTGTCTTTTTGAAGCTTCTTCTTTCTTTTCTTCTTCTAATAAACTCCTTTGTCCTTTTTGAGAGCATTACTAGCTCCTCTTCTTCTTTGTCACTTTCTTCATCACTGGAGGTAGTTTCTACCTCCTTCTCCTTTGTTAAGGATTTGAGTGCCAAGGTTCTTCTTTTATTTTCTAGTTTATCTCCTTGGCCCCTTAGTTTCTTCATTTGTTCATCCTTTTGTAAGGCAACTCATGAGTTAAGAGTTTGCCAATTAACATATTTGTTGAAACCTTTATAATCTCTGAATTGGACTATTGAATGTTTCACACTCTTACACCAAACTTATCTAAAGGTAGAGTTTTAAGAATTTTTGTGTCTACCTCATTGTTGGTGAGAGTCCTTCTGAATTTCTTCATGTTGGTGACGATGGATAAGAGTTTATTCATCATTGTGGTGATGCTTTCATAGTCTTTCATCATGAAGAGCTACCATTCTATCACGTACATCTCCAAACGACTTGATTTAACTAGTGTTGTGCCTTCATGGTAGTTCTCAAGAGTCTTCCAAATGGCTTGTGTTGTTTGGCAATGTTGCACTCTTCCAATATCTTCTCTAAAGAGAGAGCTTAAAAGAATGGCCATTGCCCTCTTGTTTTTTCCATTTGATCTCCTCTGAGCTTTAACCCATTCTTCCTTTGGAATGAGTTCTTTAATTCCATCCACTACTTTAGTGGGTGGCTTCCATTCTTTGACAACCATATCCCAAAGGTCCACCACATTTGTATCAAGGTAAATTTCCATCCTATACTTTCAATGGGTATATTCGTATCCATCAAAGTAGGGCTTAAGGTGTGAGTGGATTCCCTCTTGTGCCATGAACTTTATGCAACCAATTAAGGCTTGTATGTGAGACTTAGCTCTGATACCACTTATTGGCCTTAGGCGCCAAGAAAGAGGGCTGACTTGGTGCATAAAAAAAATTTAAAGTAAGGGATAAAGATGAGTAGAAGATGAGACACACGATTTATAATGGTTCGGGTATAATCAACCCTTCGTCCACTCCCCAATTCTCTGCAATTGGGTGTTCCACTAACTTAGAATGGTGTTTCCAAGCTCACACCTAACTTTTACACTTTGCGTTTTCAAGGCTCACACAACAAACTTTACACTATATGTTTTCAAGGCTCACACAATAACCTTTACACTATGTGTTTTCAAGGCTCACATAATAACCTTTTCACTATGTGTTTTCAAGGCCCACACAGTAACCTTTCTTACAGTTGGTGTTTAATACTCACACCTAACACTATAACCTTTCTTACAATTAGTGTTTAATGCTCACACCCAACACTTACAAGCTCATAAAGAAGAGAAGAAAATGAGTAGCAAAATATTAAAAGCTTTAACACTAGTAATGAATTCTCTATCTTTCTTATTTATCGCTATTTGGTGAAGTATTTATACCCCATACCCACCAAAAAGACATTAGAATTTAAATCTCAACAAATCTTTAAGACATGCTAGGCAGATTTTGCATTAATTACATATCAGGTAGGAGTTATGGTCGCTACTACTCAATTGCAGTCGCTAAATCCAAATTTCCATACGGGAGCCAAAAATTATGGCGAAAAAATCCGTTTGTGTCTAACGGCTAGTCCACATGGTAGTTTCCCATTGGTCCATCAAGAAAATATAGCCATTGTGTTCTAACTGCTCATAAAAGTCATGGTCGCAATTTTTCTTTGAACAGGGCATGACTCATGTTGCGAATTCTCCTATTTGAAAGATAATCTTTTTTTTCTTGAATCACAGCTGCTACCCAAAATGTCAACCTCACTAATTTTGTTCTCTAACGGATACCTGGGACATTTGGCATGTTATGATTATGGACTGGCTTCCCTCTTTAATTACTTTGAAAGTCGCGATCACAACTGAGGCATGACACTCATCGCGAATTCATCTATGACTTGTCACTCCCATCTTTAGATGAGTCGTGGCAATGAAGATGTCAGTGAATCCCTCTAGCCAAGTTTCATCCTTTCTTTGAACTGGGTCATAGTCGTGAATTACAGACCATTGACTACGAATTTGGATCAACTTTGCCTTCCTGAAGATTATGCAATCCTTCTAACTTCCAATTGAAATCTAACTTCATTTCTACAAGACAACACTCAATTAAAAATATTAGGACTGATCAATCTCTTTTGTTAAGATCAAAAGAGGTCCAAGAGTTAGAATTAACCGTCCTAGTCTAACAATATGGATGATAAGCTTCTTAACACTTTAACCTTAAGATGTGAAAAATATAAATCTCAAATGAAAACTTACAAGAAAAAGTATTCAAAACTTATGTATGAATTTAAAAACTTAAATGATCTTATAGGTGACTTGAGGTCTTTTATTTAAGAACTCAAAAAATCCTTAGAAATTTTTTTTAAATCTTCATCCTATTTTGATTCCTTGATAAAAGAAAACGATGCTTTAGAAGGTGATGTTATTGCATTTAGGAATTCCATCTCAAGATTTCACAAATGGAAAGAAGCTTTAGATACTCTCATTGTATATCAAAGACCACCCTTAGTAAGACATTGTTTAGGCTTTAATGGAGCCTCCTCATGTGCATCTTCTACTCTTACATTTAATGGAGCCTCCTTATTTACATCTTCTACTCCTACATTTATTAGAGCATCTATAACTCAAACTTCTAGTATTTAGGTTGTTGGGAAGAAAAATGCTCCTAGCACTAGGTCAGTTCTGCCAAAAGGCAATGGAAAGGCTCCCAAAGGCCCAATACCTAAGCTTTAAAGAGCAAATCATGCATACATCCATACCCAGAGTCATGCTCAAAGGCATACAAATGAAAAATTCACTCATACTCTTTATCACTCATGCACTTGCATGTACTCTCAAAACCAAAGTATGAGAAGGCCTCCCACTCATACCAAGGTTGTGCATAGGAGAAAGACTTATAAATCTAAACTCTAATGACACTATTACATGAGGTATGGACATATTAATGTCTTTTGCTACAATAGAAAGACAAACCTCAAATTAGAGGACCCTTCTAAGCCTAACCCGTAAGGACCCAAGTATACTTAGGTACCTAAATAAAGGTAAATTATTTTTTGCATTGTAGGATTGTTTGGAAACCACTAAACAAGATAATTATTGGCATGTGGATAATGGGTGCTTAAAGCACATGACTAGAAATAAGAAGATATTCATAGCCATTAAAGAAAAAGATGGTGGCAATGTAACATTTGAAAATAATGCCAAGTGTAAGGTAATTAGCATTCGAATTATTGGTAAGCAAGGTTACTCCCTTGTTGATAATGTTATTTTAGTTGAAGGACTGGAACATAATTTATTGAATGTAACTCAATTATGTGACAAAAGTAATAAAGTCACCTTTGACCTTAGAGAATGTCGAGTTACCACCTTAGTTAATACGAAGGTTGCCTTTAAGGGTGAAAGGAGAGGCAATACCTACTTAATTGACTTAGACAATTTGGTTAACCAATCCTTTAAGTGTCTTATCTCTATTAGCAATGAATCTTGAGTTTGGCATTGAAAACTTAGACATTATAACATGAAGCTTCTACAAAGTTTATAAAAAAAAAAAGAGTTAGGAAATGGTTTACCACAGCTTAAGTTCACAAAGTACAAGGCATGTGGACCTTGCCAAATGGTGAAGCAAGAGCAAGCATCTTTCAAAGCAAAAAATATTATAAGTACTTATTGCCTTTTTAACTTATTCATATAGACTTAGTTAGACCTACTAGGAGTGCTAGTCTTGGTGGAAAGCATTATGCATTTGTCCTAGTTGATGACTACTCTAGGTTCACTTAGGCATCCTTTTTTATTCATAAGAGTGACACTTTTAATGCTTTCAAAAGTTTTGCTAAAAGAGTTCAACATGAAAAAGATCACTTCATTCCTTTTGTTAAAAGTGACCAAGGAAATTAATTTCAAAATGAATCTTTTGAAAATTAATGTTTGGAGAATAGGATTTCTCATAACTTTTCTACTCATAGAACAGCACAACATAATGATATTGTAGAAAGGAAAAATAGGACATTGGTAGAGATGGCTAGAACAATGCTTAATGAGTATTCATTGCCAAATTACTTTTGGGCCGAAGCCATCAATACTTCATATTATATTGCAAATAATGTTTTCAAAAGGTCCATTCTAAACTAAACTTCTTATGAGCTATAAAATGGTAGAAAACCTAAGCTTTCATATCTTAAAGTTTTTATGTGCAAATGTTATATACTTAATACCAAGGACAACTTTGGAAAATTTGCCTCTAAAATCGATGAAGGTATCTTTCTTGGCTATTCCACCACTAGCAAAGTCTACAGGGTGTTTGCCAAAAAGACTATTGTAGTTGAAGAGTCTATGAATATTGTATTTGATGAATCTAGCAAACTCGATCTTTGGAAATGTTCTCTTGTTGATATTCCTGTTAGTGATTTTAAGAAGTTGGAGCTTGATTAATGCCAAAAGAAATTATGATTGATCTTGAAAATAATAAGCCATCGTAAGAATTTGAAGAATCTCAACCACAATAGGAGGAAAACCAAGCTTAAAAACTACCCAAAGATTGGAGATACTCCAAGAATCAGCCAAGATATCTTATCATTAGTGAGACATCTAAGGGAGTAAGTACTAGAGCTCAATTACATACTTTAGATAATAATTTTGCATTAGTTTCTCAAATTAAGCTAAAATCTCATAATGAGGCTCTTCACGATGAGAGTTAGGTGATTGATATGCAAGAGATACTCAACCAATTTGAGAGAAACAAAGTTTGGAAACTTGTTTCTAGGCTTAAAGAACACCCGGTTGTGGAATGCAAATAGGTGTTTAGGAAAAAGTTAGATGAGTAAGGTGTTGTTAGAAGGAACAAAGCTATATTAGTTTCAAAGGATTACAACCAAGAGGAAGGCATTGATTAAGATGAAACCTTTGCCCCTATAGTAAAATTAGAGGCCATTAGGATTCTTTTAGCACTTGTACATCACATGAATTTTAAGCTTTTTCAAATGGATTTGAAAAGTGCATTTCTAAATGGTTTCATTGAGGAGGAAGTTTATGTTGAACAACCTCCAAGTTTTGAGTTTCATGTTTCTCTAAATCATGTTTTTTAATTAACTAAAGCTTTATATGGGTTAAAACAAGCTCCAAAAGCTTGATATGAAAAGCTTAGTTCATTTCTTTTATAAAATGATTTTGAAAAAGGCAAGGTTGGTACTATATTTGTGAAAAGGCATAAAAATCTACACTCATTATGTAAATATATGTTAATGGCATTATATTTGGTGCTACTAATAAATCTCTTTGTAAATAATTTACTCAATGCATGACTACGGAGTTTAAGATGAGCATGATGGGTGAACTCAAGTTCTTCTTGGGTCTTTGAATTAAGCAAACCAAAAAGGGCATCTTCATTAACCAAGCTAAGTACACAAAGGATCTACTCAAGAGCTTTTGCATGGATGGATGCAAAGTATCAAAAACCCCAATGAGTGTAACTATTAAGTTAATCAAGGATGAATCAGGTAAGCCCATAGATGAAAAGAAATATAGAGGTATGATTGACTTTCTCCTCTATCTTATCGCATATAGACTTGAAATAATGTTTAGTGTTTGTTTGTGTTCTAGATTCCTATCTTACCTTAAGGAATCTCATATGAATGCCATTAAAAGAATTCTTTAGTATTTGTATGACACATTGCATTTAGGACTTTGGTATCCTAGAAATTCATCTTTTAGTCTTCTTGGATGTTTAGATGCGGATTATGTCAGTAGTTTGATGGATAGGAATAGCACTTTTAGAACTTGCCAATTCATAGGCGAATGTTTAGCTTATTAGTTTACTAAGAAGCAAGTTTCGATTGCCTTATCCATCGCCGAAGCAGAATATGTGGTGGCAGGTTATTCTTGCACCCCAGTTCTTTAGATGAAATAACAACTCAAGGATTATAACAAAGATGTTTATCACATTCCTACCAAATGTTTACATAAGTATAATAAATCTTTTTAAGAATCCCATCTAACATTCAAGAAGTAAACATATTGATATTAGACATCATTTTCTAAGAGATATAAGCCAAAATGTTAATGTGGTGTTAGAATTTATTGACACCAATCACCAACTTGTGGATAATTTCACTAAACCCTTTAATGAAAAAAGAATGAACTTTATCAAGAGGGGACTAGGGATGCTACATGGAAGTTTGCTAGGGTGAAAATTGATATTACTTTATAGACTTCACCATGCTTGTCAATATTAATTCATTGTTTGGTATGATTGGTGATTGCATGTTAATTTATTATGTTGAATATTGTAGATGTGTTAATTCATTGTGCAATTGTGCTTTCAGTGCCAAATTACTTGAATTAATCATCGTAATATCATGTTGACCACATTAAGCTTGGGCCAATGTTTCTTTCATGCATTTTTAAAAAGGCCTTGTAATTTGCAACCGAGATTTACAATTCGCAGTTGCTATTTACCAATCTCTTTCAACATTTAAATTTTTATGAATTTGTTGTCACGATCTATGGTAGCTACTACAAAAATTTTCAAATTTCAAATCTATAGACCATTAACCACACTCTTTTCCAAGGAATTATTGACCATTACTCAGAATTTTAATAAATAGCGATCGTGATAAGCATATAAAGATTACAATTTTCTGTAATTGTTTGACATTGATTGATTTGACAATAAAATGGCGTATGTTCCTCATTCAATGTTTTTTTGACCATTTTATAATCGTTTTCCTCACATTCTCTGCCTATTTAAGACTTTTTCATGCCTCTCTGTTCCAGTTTTATTATTTTCTTCCTTATACCTCTCATCTCTTTTTAACCTTTCACCTTTATTCACTTTTCCTCCACTTTTATGGCACCCAAGAAATTCATAAGAGCGAAAAAGGGGGGAAGGGTGTTGCCCAACCTCAAGGTCCTCCTCCTCCTCTTCATTTCATGAAGGGAATCACAAAAAAAGAGTTGGAGAGATACAAGACTAACACCAAACAAATCATCCAACCTAATAAGATACCCTCCTCCTTTCTTCTTAAAACTCTGGGCATCAAGAGAGAAATTCAAGCATTTCTCTCCAACCCTAGCTGGAATGAATTCATTTTTTGGGAAGAATAAGGCTATGAAGAAATTGTGCATGAATTCATATGCACCGTCACTCTTAGTTAAAGGGTAGAAACTAAGCCAGGTGCATATGATCTTGTCTTTAGGGTTTTTTGCTATACCTACTTCATCACTTTTGCCTAACTTTCCTCCTTTTTTCATTTCTAAATCAAAGATAATGTTCAATTCATTATCTCTTCTCTTGACATCATCTATTCTGAGTTTTGGTATAAAATTTCATTAGAAACCAAACATGACCGAAGAACTTGAGTTGCCAAATACATCAAAACCTTAACCAATTGGCTCATTCATAGAATTATTATATTTTCCATCAATGGTAGGGTTGATGGAAATCAATAAGTCTCTCAAAAAGACCTATCTTTTCTTTTTGGCCTTACCAAAAACAAATTGAGAGCTACCTTATCGATCAATTGATCCATATGAGCATCAACCTTAAGAGCCAATTTCTTCTTCCCTTTCACTTCACAACCATATATAGGTTTGTGAGGGCTCTAAATGATAAGATGCAAAATTCATATAAAAAAGTATCTCCCATCCTAAAACTTTCTTGATTTAACCTATTTAATCAATGCTAAGGCCATTCATCCCAACTCTTATCTGGATACCTTAGGATCCATTGGGACAAAGAAATAAGAGACAACTCATGCCTCTAAAAGAAAAAGGCTATTAATTAAAGGAGTCCATAAAGAGCCCATTCCATTATCAAGGACTAAGGTAAAGCCAAAATCTAAGTCATCTTCAATCTTTCTCTCTTCCATCAACAAGAAACTAGATAAGATGATGAGAATGATCAAGAGAAGGTTCTTTCTTCTCTCTCACCTTCATAGTGACTTGGTTAACCTTGAAGAAAAGAATGGTACTACTCCATGCCATCTTCCTAACTTTGAAGAATATGAAAGTACTAAAGAAGAAAGAAGAGACCAAGAAGAAAAAAAGAGATGAAGCCCAGGGAGGAGGAGATGAAAAGATAATGATGATGATATATCTAATACCTTCTCATTTTCCTTGAACTTTATTTCTTATTTAAAATTTTTCTATTTTAATTTTGGCCTAAGTTTGTGATCAAACACATTTATATTTTTCACTATGTTATGTATATTTTTTAAGTAATAAAAGTTTGAACTATGTTCTTTCTATAATTGATTAATAAACATTTGATTTGATGAATGATCTTTCTTCTTATTATGTTATTTTAATTCTTAACTGCTCACCATCATATGTTGCTACTTGTCATTGCACTTAAGTCTCTCTTTTTAATATTGACAAAGGGGAATATCTTACATTAGTTAAAAGGAAGTATAAATTGAGGAGCATTTAACATTTCAATTTATCCAATTGAAAATTCAATCTAGAATACACACATTATATAATACACTCATACAATTTTATCCTTGAAAAATTCAATCTAAGTTGTCAAAAAAAAAAAGAAAAGGGAGATTGTTGGACTTGGTTAGTCAAGCCTAAGTCAAAACTCCAATTTTGATATTGACAATATAGATTGAAAGATTTAAAGTCAAAATCTCTTTTGATCTTAATAATATATATTAAAAGGTTCTAATGTTAATTTCAAGTGTTGATCTTGCAGATATTTAGCTAGGATCACTCTGAAATTCAAATGGAAGCCTTAATCTTAAAGATTGAAATTTGCATCCTAATTTGTGGTCATGAAGCAGAAGCTCATGATCGTTACCTTGCAAAATAGTTGAGTGAATCTTATATAGACGATTTCATGTTGCATTCAGAGTTATGACCATGACATTTATACTCACTTAGAGGGAATCAAATCTTTAACCAAATCCTACTAGGTGTCCAAAAGTAATATTGGAACATTAAAAATAGTGGTACCAAAAAAATGGTAGAGACTGCAATTTTGATGAAACAACTTCACCATTCAAGCATGTGAAACAACTTCACCATTTTTAACTTCACCATTTACCATGGTCTCTATGTTCCTCTTTAGATGTAACGCTCACCTATGAGACCATGACTTTACTATTGCTCAAGAGATGCAACAACTATTTTTCTTAAAGAACGAATGATTTTATGTCGTGTGGACAAGTCATTAGTTAAAAATGGGGTTATGAGAATATCACGACCCCAAATATATGTTTCAACTGTGAATTTCATTTTACAAGCAATAAATGTAGGATCCGCCAAACATACTTTAGAGATTTGAAAATAATTTTATTTGTAACATTTTTATAGTGGTTGTATCCTATAAATACACCACCAAATGAACTTGAATATAAGAGAATAACCTTCATTGTAGTGTAACTCTTGCAAATTTATTTCTCAACCTTTAAGCTTCCAATTTCTTGTTATTAAGATGTTGTTGCTTGGTATGAGCATTAAACATCATTGTGTTTGGATTTAAAAGGGAGCCTTTCCTCTTGTTTGAGTTTTAGAGTGAGCCTTAAAAAACTCTTATATAGGTTAAGTATTAGCCTTATGAAGCACTAGTGAGGTTGTACCTTTGTAAAAACAAAAGTTTTAAAGTTAGGTGTAAGCTTTGAAACACCCAATTAGAAGAATTGGCTAGTAGATATACGATTGGTTAATACCTGAACCACTATAAAACTTAGTGTGTTCTACTCTTTTTTATTTCTTTTATTTCTTGCACAATAAAGCTTTCCCTCAAAAATTTAAAATTTTTGACCAATTTAACCCCCCTTCTTTGTGCACCATGGCCAACATGGTCTTGGATAAAGTATCTAATTATCAGTAAGTCTTTTATATGAAGCCCTTTGCTACTTTAGGTGTTTACCTCTTGAAACCTTTTACAAGGAAGGCGAATCCTAAATATAGCCTAACAAGCCCGACACTGGCTTTATATATATTACTAAAAAATCAAAAGTTGCTCAATCTTTTTTTCTTTTGCTTTGTAATTATTATTTTGTATTTTGTATTTTACTTGGAAATCCCTAGTGGGTTTTCAATCTAACAAGCTACTTTTTTTTTTTTTTTTTACTTTGATTGCCCTTTTGAGTTTTCTACCTAATGAGTTTTTTCTTTTTTCTTTTTCTTGTTTTCTTCTTCTTCTTTTTTTAGATTTGGCTATAATAGAGGCTAGGCATGTTGAAAGCTCTTACTATAGATGCGATGCATTATTTCTCACAACATCACTCGAATTGTCGACTATTAAGACCTATATCCATTAGAGCTAAGTGGATTGAGTTGTTGTCCTACCTATCAAATTTTAACATTCGTTAGGGCTGCCCATGGTGGAGGTTTATTGAGATTATAGAGGGTGTGTGATCATGTCTACCATAATGTCTAACACTTTTTTATGACCCTGCTAGAGTTCGTTGATAATTTGGAGCCATAAAGGATACTATGGGTTCCCCATTCCTTTGAAAAGGGAACCCTGACTCAACACTTTTTAGACAATGTGGATGCCACATAGGCTGATTGCTACATCCATAACATTTTCCCTATTGAAACTTCCACTTTTAATGATGTTGATTTAAAGGCTTGGTTGTTAGAGACATAGGATTTTTGAATCTCAAAAGCGTTTAAAGCAATGATGTACACATGGAAAAAAAAACTTATTATATTTCATTTATCTTAAAGAAATGTTTAATAAAAATTGCTTTCATTATTCAAATGCATTTCCATTTAGCATTATATTTATCATAAATCATCACATTTTATACATTACATATTAATATAACACATAGTTACTTCTTTTAATTATGGCGCATTAGAATTTCTCCTCATCTTGCCTAATGTCTTATATATGTCACCTTTCTGCTCTTTATCCCTTATCCTTAGTGGCCACCATGTTGTTGTCTTTCCATGATAAAAACCTTTGTTGGCTTGTCGTTGTTTTTACCCAATGGTTGTTACTGCTCTCTCGCCTTTTACTTCATCACTATTACTTTTTTATTTTATGCCTTAGCTTTTTTACTAAGTTGCTCTTTAAAGTTCGACTAAGTGAGCTAATTCATTATCCCTTTTTTACTCTCCTTACACATAGTAATTCTTTAATTGATCCAAGTTCACCAAATTAAAGAACTCATTCTCTTTCATGTTTGATAACTTCACGCCACCACCTGAGTATATTTGTTTGACCACATAGGGACCTTTTTAATTTGATTAGAACTCTCTCCTAGGATCTTGAGTTTAGGGTTGCATTGTCTTTAGTACTAAGTCACCCACCTTTATTATGCTCATCTTAACTCTCTTATTGAAGGTGTATGATATCCTACTCTAATTGAGCTATATATGGTAGAGGGCTTTCAACATTTTCTCATCTAATACCACTAGTTGGTCATATATGCTTCTAACCCACTAATATTCAAGGACTTTCATCTCAATCAACACCCAAAGGGATCTTATTTCTATCTATTATTGGCAACACTGCTTCCATCTCATATACCAGAGTATAAGGCATCATCCCCATCCATATTATAATAGTGGTATGGTATCTGCATAGCGCAAAGGATAGCTCTTTCTACCAATCTTTATATATTTAATCATTTTAGCTAAAAGATTTTTTATGTTCTTATTAACCATATGCACTACACCCTTTGCTTGTGCCTTATAGTTACGTATATTGTAACACCCTATACTTTTCTAAAATGGTTATGACCTCAACCTGAAAGTGTACACCATTATTCATCACAATTTGATGTGGCACACCATACTAACAACTAAGGTTCTTCTCTATAAACCTAGTCATTTGTGTTACCCGTAGCTTTTTAAAGGACTTAGCTTCTAGCCGTTTTAAGAAATAGTTAACTGCCACTATGATGTACTCGTGTCCTTACTAAATGCTAGTTTTACTTCTCTAATTATGTTAATACCCCATACTATAAATGAATAAGATGAAGTCAATTTTACAATTCCATTAGTTATAAGTGGTTAAAACTTTTATGAACTTGACACTTGTGGTAACTCTTTGTGATTTTGATATAATCCTTCTTTATGGTAGTCCAGTAGTAACTCATCTTTAAGAATTTCCTTGCTAAGACAATCCCATTCATGTGTGGACCATAGGCTTTTGCATGCACTTCTTCCATCATTCTGATAGCCTTTTTTTTTTTTTTTTTGTCAAACACCTTAAATAAACTTTGTCAGTCAACTTCTTATGCACCATATCATTACATACTATGATTGGGATGCTAACCTTGGAATAAAATCTTCATCTTTCCTTTCAATGCCCTTAGGATACCTACCACTCTCTAAATACATTTCACATCATAGTACCATGGTTATTTTTATGTTGAACACTTTCATTACCCTTTCTCCTACTTAACATAATACTTTGGACTTGAGCATGAGTAAGGGTTTTATTGGTATTCTCTTGCATCCATACCAAATAGCAACTAAATAGCCAGGGATCTGCCATTATATTCTTTTCATGTGAGAGGTGATAAAACATAATCCTTTAAAAGTTTTAGCACATCTTTTGGCACTCCAAATACAACCTTTACTACTCCTCTTTTAATTCCCATCGTTAGTTACTTGGGGAACTACCAATAAAGAGTCCAAGAATACCTCTATTATCCTTACTCTCGTATGAACCAATAATTCTAACCTAAAAGAACAAGCTTCATACTATGCCACATTGTTGGTCACCTTAAAGTTTAATTTCTTGGCTATAGGAAATATCTCTCCTTTGGGCAAAACCGAAATCACTCCTACTTCTGCCCCTTTCCTATTAACTGCTCCATCCAACTACATCCTCCATCCTTGAGGTTTTATTGCTCTTAGGCCTTTATCAAGGTTATTGTTTTTTTTATAAGTGGTTGTTGTGCCAAATATTTAATGAATGTTTGACCTTTGATTACCTTCTTCATTACATATTTGCTATCAAACTCCATAAGAAGTATTAACCATTTCGTTAATTTTCCAATCAAGGAAGGGGTTTCATATAGATACTTAAACGGATCTAATTTCAAAACATCCTCTACTGAGTATGATTATAAATAATGTTATAGCTTCCTGGTAGCCTAAACCATTGATAGATATGGCTTTTTAATTTGGTTATACTTCTCATAATAGGGGAGCAACTTCTCATAAATATAGTATACCCAATGCTTATTTCCTTCACCATCCTCTTATGCCACTTTTAGTCTTACAAATCTTTATTCTATAGCTTAGTATAAGATCAAATCTCAGGCTTAGGTGATCTCAGCACTGGTGGGTCAAAGAAACACTTCTTTATCTATTATAAGGCTTTATAGCATTTCTCATTCCACACCACCGACTGGTCCTTTTTTAACATCATAAAAATTAGCTTGAACATCCGAGTGAGCCTAACTACAAACCGACTGAAGTACTAAAGATGTCTTAAGAGCCCTTAAACCTCCTACTCTAACTTTATTATGGTTGTAGGCCCTTGAGCACCAAGAAGGGGGGATGAATTGGTGGGAAATTTACAAAATTGAAGGGAAGGTTTTATTGAGAAGGAATTATAAAAAGTATGAGAAGAGTATAAGAGACAATATTTTATAGTGGTTTTGGTATAGATGAACCTTATATCCACTCACCAATTCTTCCAATTAGGCACTTCATTATCACAAAATGGTGTTTCCCAAGCTCATAACCAACTTTTACACTATGTGTTTTAAGGCTCACACACAAACATACAACTTGTGTTTCAAGGCTCATACATAACCTCACAAGTGTTTTCCTAAAGGATCACACTTAACCTATGCAAAAATTTTACAACTAGGCTAACTCTTAAACCCACAACCACTAGCGTTTAATGCTTACACCAAATAATAACAACTCATATACAAGAATTGAATGTATAAAGATTGAGTAACAAAATTGTAAGAGTTTTGCCATATAACAAAATTGTAAGAGTTTTGCCATATTGAATGTATTCTTTTGCATTCAAGTCTGTTTAATGGAGTATTTATAGGCCAACCACCAAAGAGACATTACAAATAAACTATGTCTAAATCTTTAAGTTGTGTTGGGCAGATCTTAAATTAAATGTCTGTTAGACTGAGTTCACGGCCTTGACTAGACATTTGAGGTCACGATTTTTCTTCTTACACTTAAATTGCTAAATATATGGTAAAGAATCTCATTTATATGTAATCACTAGTCCACGTGGCACACTACCATTAGTCTTTTAAGACAAAATAGCCATTATGTTTTTTGAGCCAAACTAAAAGTTGCAGTCGCAATTTATTATTCTCTTGGACGCGATGGTCATTGCAAATTCTTTTGTTTGACAAGGAGATTGTGCTTTACCAAATCATAGTCTTAAACAATGTTTCACTCTCATGAATTTGGATCTACTAATAGTTCTTCGGGACACTTGGCATTGTTTGGTTGAGGAGTTGATTCCCTTCCAGCAAATGCAAAAGTCACAGTTACGAAGATGGACACGACTTTTACTGCGAAATCTTTTGTTTCAACTTTATCACTTTCTTGGCAAGATATTAGTTGCAATTTCCTCTGTGAAATCATTTATCCCAACTTCATCCATTCTTCTTGCAAGATAGTGATCATAAATTATAAGTTCTTGATCGTGAATTAAGATGCTTTTCATAATTTTTGAGACTTAGACTCCCCTTTAACTTCAAATGTAAACCTATCTAAAAATCTACAAAATCAACGCTTGGAAAAAATATTAGAACATGACATTCTTTTTTGTTAAGATTAAAAGAGGGTTTTGACTAACCTAGTCCAACAATCTCCCCCTTTTTTATTTTGACGACTTAGATTGATTTTGCAAGAGATAAAGAATTCATAAATTTAAAGTTGAGATGGTTACCAAAATTTAACAATAAAAACTTGTTAAAATGAAGTTAAAATTGTTAAATATGCTCCCTTTAATTATAATATGCAAGTTCACTCTTCTTTTTTGTCAATATCAAAAAGATAGGATAATTGAAATTACAGGCATAAGTATAATGTTATGTAAACATGAATATCATGAACAACTAGAAGGAACCAAAAACTTCAACTTTTATTATAATCAAACAAATACAAAATACAAGACAAACATAAAATGTTTGATCACATACTTATGACAAAACAAGATTAATATAAAAAAAAATACAAGCTTAAGTATAGAAAACTAGAGGGAAAGAGATATGTCATCATCACTATCTCTAACTTATTCACCTCCTCCTTCATATGCCTCATCTCCTTCTTTTTCTTCTTGATTCTCTTTTTTTAGTAAGGTATCTTTCCATTCCTCCAAACTAAGAAGATGATAAGGTGTGACACCTACCTTCTCTTAAAGATCAACTAAGTCACCGTGAAGGTGAGAATAACAAGAATCCTTTTCTTAAGCATCCTCATGACCTTGTCCAGCTTCTTATTTATGGAAGAGAGAGAGATGGAATAAGATTTTGGTTTAACTTTTGGCTTAGGAGATGGAATAAGCTATTTGACACCTTCATTAATCACAATCCTTTTCCTTTTTCAAGCATAAGTGGTCTCTTGCTTCTTAGCTTTAAAAGATTCCAAGGTGTAAACATAGGTATCAGGATGGATGGCCTTGGTACTGATCAAGTAGGGCAAGTGAAGGAAGTTTTGGAAGGATAGGTCAGAATTTCTCCTTTTCCTCTTCCATGACTCTCGCAAACCTGTAAATGGCTATGATATGAGAAAGGATAAAAAATTAGCTTTTTGGCTTGGTACTCACATAGATCAATTAATCCACAGGGTATCTTCTTGTTTGAATAGGCTTGTTTTTGGTAAGGTATAAGAGAAATGATAGGTCTTTCTAGGAAACTTTTTCATTCCTATCACCTTTAGCATTGAAAGAAAAAGTTATGATTCTGTGGAGAAACCAATTGGTAAGGGTCTTGATGTATTTGGCCAAAGAAGTTTTAGGGTCATGTTTATTTTCAATAGAGATTCCTAACCAAAATTCTAAATAAATTATATTAAGAGCAAAGATAGTGAAAGAATATTATCTCGAACCTAAAGGTTAAAAAGAGAAGAAAGTTGAGAAAAGGTTATGAAATAAGAGTCCCCAAAAGCCCTAAACTCCATGCCATATGATTCAGCCTTTTTGCTTAAGGTGACAGTGCACATGAACTCCTTGACAATCTCTTCATATCCTAGTTCATCTCTGAATATGAATTCATTCCAACTAAGATTTGAGAGAAAGGCATATATCTCTTTATTAATGTTAGATTCAAGGAGAAAGGTGGAAGGAATTTTGTTTTGTTGAATGGATTTATTGGAGTTAGCTTTGAACCTCTTATTTTCTTCCTTGATAATCCTTTTCATAAGAAGAAGAGGAGGTGGACTTTAAGGTTGGGCAGTGCCTTTCCCTTTTTCTATTCTGGTTAGTTTCTTTAGTGCCATGAACATTGTGGTTGAAAGAGTTTTTTACATGAAACGAAAGGTAAAAGTGAAATAGAGGAGTTTTATGATAGCTTAAATAGGCAGAAAAATGAGCAACAATGGTAACATAAGCATTGCATAAGGAACATGAAAAGATTGAAGGTCAAATGAGTTAATGCCTAACAGTTACTAGAATTCATAGTCATTACTAGTGGATCGCAACAACAAATTACAAATTCTTTGAGTAATGGATAAGATTTCCCTGAAAATCAAAATGGTCAAGAAATTTGAATTTAAAAAAAAAATCATGGTAGTAATCTAAAATTGTGATAGCAAATTGAGAAAACACAAGAAATTGAGGAGTACCTATAAATAGTTATCACAAACAGATAGGAGCGATTGCAAAATATAAGGCAAATTGAAAAATAAAGTGAATTAAGTATTGGCCTTTCTAGATGTGATCAACTTAAAATAATGATGATCCATTCAAGCAAATTAGCATAGAAAAGCACAATTGCATAATGAATTAGCTCATCCAAAGCATTCATTATACAAAGTTATAAAATATATCATCTAATGAATTAAAATAGATAAAAAAAAAATAATGAATCACATTAAGTGAGATCACTTTTCACCCTAAGGAGCTTTCATTTAGCATCCTTAGTACCCTCTTGATGAAGTTCAACCTTTTTTCATTAAGGGGTTTAGTGAATATGTATGTAAGTTGGTGATTGGTGTCAATAAATTCTAGCACCACATTACCATTTTAGATATGATCTCTATGAAAATTATGTCTAGTGTCAATATGCTTACTTCTTAAATGTTGGATGGGATTCTTAGAAAGATTTATTGCACTTGTCAACATCTTTGCATAATCCTTGAGTGGTTGTTTCATCTAAAGAACATGGGTGCTATAATGGCCCGCCACCATATATTCCACTTCGACAGTGGATAAGGCAATTGAAACTTACTTTTTGCTAAACCAAAATACTAAACAATCACCTATGAATTGGTAAGTTCTAAAAGTGGTCTTTCTATCTAACAAACTACCAGTATTATTTGCATCCAAATATCCAAGAAGACTAAAAGATGAATTTTTAGTATGCCATAATCCTAAATGCAATGTGTTGTGTAAACATTTAAGAATACTTTTGATAACATTTAAATGAGATTTCTTAGGGCAAGATTGGAATTTAGCATATAAACAAACATTAAACATGTTATTGGGTCTAGATGTAGTTAGAAAGAGGAGAGAGCTAATCACACCTCTATACCTTTTTCATCAATTATCTTACCTGATTCATCTATGTTAAGCTTGATAGTTGCACTCATTAGAGTCTTTGCTACTTTGCACCCATCCATGCCAAACCTTTTGAGTAGATCCTTTGTGTACTTGGTTTGGTTGATGAACATGTCCTTTTTGGTTTGCTTGATTTGAAGACCAAGGAAGAACTTAAGCTCATCCATCGTACTCATCTCAAATTTCCTAGTCATACACTTAGCAAATTCTTCACAAAGAGATTCATTAGTAACACCAAATATAATATCATCAACATATATTTGTACAATGAGTATATCTTTGTTGTGCTTTTTGATAAATAAGGTTGTATCAACCTTGCCTTTTTCAAAACCATTTTGTAAAAGAAATGAACTAAGCCTTTCATATGCTCTTGGAGCTTGTTTTAAACCATACAAGACTTTAGTTAATTTGAAAATATGACTTCAAAAAACATGAGATTCGAAATCGTGAAGTTGTTCAACATAAACTTCCTCCTTAATGAGATAATTCAAAAATGCACTTTTCACATCCATTTGAAAAAGTTTAAAATTCATGTGACATGCAAATGCTAAAAAATCCTAATGGCCTCTGATCTTGCTATAGGGGCAAAGGATTCATCATAATCAATGCCTTCCTCTTAGTTGTAACCTTTTGCAACAAATCTATCTTTATTTCTTGTAATAATACCTTGCTCATCTAACTTATTCCTAAACACTCATTTACATCCCATAATCGAGCATTTCTTTGGCCTAGGAACAAGTTCCTAAACTTTTATTTCCCTCAAATTGGTTGAGTTCCTTTTGCATAGCACTTACTTAACTCTTGTCATCAAAAGCCTCATTAATAGATTTTAGCTCAAATCGAGAAGCAAATGCAAGATTATTATCTAAAGCATGAAGTTAAGATCTAATACTTACTCCTTTGGATGTCTCACCAATAATAAGATCTTTTGGGTGATGCTTGGAGAATTTCCAATTCTTGAAAAGTTCTTGAGCTTGGTTTTCTACTTGTTATGGTTGAGATTCCTCAACTTCTTGTGATGACTTGTTATCTTTAAGATCAATCACTATTTCTTTTTGAGTTGAATTAAGGTCCAACTTCTCAAAGTCACTTGCAAGATTATCAAGAAGAAAACCTTTCCTAAGATAAAGTTTACTATATTCATCAAGCACAATGTTCATTTACTCTTCAACAACCATAGTACTTTTGTTAAATACCCTATACACTTTGCTGGAGATGGAGTACCCCAGAAAAATGCCTTTATTTATTTTTTAAGCAAATTTTTCAAAGTTGTCCTTGATGTTAACAATGTAGCATTTGCACCAACAAACTCTAAGGTATGAAAGCTTAGGTTTTCTACCATTCCATAGATCATAAAATGTTTTTGTTTAGAATGGATCATTTGAAAACATGAATTGCAATATAATAAGAAGCATTAATGGCTTGAGTCTAATAGGAATTAGGCAAAGAATACCGATTAAGCATAGTTTTAACCATCTCTACTAATATCTTATTATTCATTTCTACAACACCATTCTGCTATGGTATTCTATGAGTAGAAAAATTGTAAGAAATACCATTTTTTAAGCAATAAGTTTCAAAATATTCATTTTGAAATTCCTTTCCATGGTCACTTCTAATAGAAAAAATGCAGTAACTTCTTTCATTTTGAACTCTTTTTGCAAAACTTTTAAAAGCATTAAAAGTGTCATTCTTATGAGCAAGAATGGATACCCAAGTAAAGCTAGAGTAATCATCAACTAGAACAAATTCATAATGCTTTTCACCTAGATTAGAAGTTCGAGTAGGTCCAATTAAGTTCATATGGATAAGTTAAAGATGTCTATAAGTACTTGCAACATTCTTTGCTTTGAAGGAAGTTTGGTGTTGCTTCCTCATTTAGGAAGGTCCATATGTCTTGTCCTTTGTGAACTTAAGATAAGGAAGACCCTCTACTAGCTTTCCTTTGGATAGACTTATAGAAGCTCCATGCTAGCATGACCAAGTCTTTTATGCCAAAACCAAGCTTCATTGCTTACCCTTAGCATTATACCCAAATGTGACATTGCCATAACCTTTTTATTTTTATGGCTATGAATAGCTTTTTGTTTCTTGTCATATGCTTTAAGTACCCATTATCCACATGCCAATCATTGTCCTCATTTATGGCTTTTAAACATTCATAAAAAATAAAAACATATTACTTTTGTTTAGGTACCTAAGCATACTTGGGTCATTAGGGGTTAAGTCTATAAAGGTCCTTTAATTTCAGGTGAACCTTCCTAATGTAGTAGAATATGTTTGCATGACCATACTTCATACAATAATGACATTGGAGCTTAGACTTGTGAGTCTTTCTCCTATGCATAACCTGACTATGAGTAGGAAGCCCCCTTATACTATGGTGATGAGAGTGTATGCAACTGCATGAGTGATTGAGTGTATAAGAGGATTTGTTTTTTTGTTTAGGTGAGCATACTTCCTATTGTACATGTATGCATGGTTGGCTCTTTTAAACTTAGCTTTTGAGCATTGAGAAGCCTTTCCCTTGCCTTTAGGCATAAGTGGCTTAGTGCTAAGAGTACATTTCCTCTCAATTACATCAATACTCGAAGTTTGAGGTGTTAATGCTCTAATGAAAGCATCGAGAGGGAGTGTAAATGAAAATGCTCCATTAAAGCCAAAACCATCTCTTACTAGGGGAGGTCTTTGGTATACAATAAGTGCATCTAAAGCTTCATTCCCTTTGTAAAACCTAGAGATGGAATTTTTAAGTTCAATTACTTTACCCTTTAAGGAATCATTTTCTTTCTCATGAAGTTGAGAGAGGATGAAGACTTAGAGAGATTCTCTATAGATTTTTTAAGTTCTTCATTAAAAGTCCTCAACTCACTTGCAAGCTCATTTAAGGATATAGATTCATCCTCTAATTTTGAGCACTTTTTCCTGTAAGTTTTCATTTGTGATTTATACTTATCACATCTCAAAGTAAGAGCTCTAAGAAGCTCATCATCTACATCATCATATGTATTATAATTATCACTAGAGTGGGGAAGAGTACTTACCTCATTAGAGGTTTCCTTTTATGCCATGAAGTAGAGATTGACCACTTTTTCATCTTCCTCATCCTCACTAAAGTTGTCATCTCATGTGGCTTTAAAGCTCTTCTTCTTCTCCTTGTCCCCATTCTTTTTCTTTTTCAGCTTAGGAAAATCATACTTGATGTGACCTTGCTTTCCATATTCATAGTAGGTCACTTCATTTTTCTTTTCCTTAAGGGTAAGAGATACCTTTTTGAAGTTCCTCCTATCCTTCCTTCTCCTTACAAGCTTTTTGGTCCTTTTAAAAAGCATGGCTAACTCTTATTCCTCCTTTTCATTATCACCATAATCACTAGAGGCAACTTCTACTTTCTTATCTTTAGTTTAGAATTTAATAGCGAAAGTCCTATTTTCAATTTTATCATTTTGTCCTTCTATCCTCTCATCTTATTCATTTCCTCATCTTTCCTCAAGGTCAGATCATGAATGAGTAGCTTGCTTATGAGAACATCTGTTTACAGCTTTTCAATCTCTAGATTAAATTCTTAAATACTGTACATTCTAGCACCAAATTGTTCAAGAGGTAAAGATTTAAGAATTTTGATGTTTACCTTATGATTGGTTGGAATTCTACCAAATTTCTTCATGTTTGTAACAATGGATAGGAGTCTATTGGTCATATCGATGATGCTTTCCTTATCCTTCATCACGAATATCTCTCTTTTCGTCGCATAAATTTCTAACTTGCTTGGTTTCACCAAAGTAGTGCTTTCATGATAATTTTCAAATGCCTTCCAAAATTCCATGGGCAGCAAGGCAATGTTGCACTCTTCCTATCGCTTCTATTAATAAAGAGTTAAGAAGAATGGTCATTGCCCTATTGTTCTTCCTATTTGATCTTTTGAGTTCTTTCACACATTTTTCCCTTGGGATTAATTCTTCACTACTATTAACAACTTTGGTATGAGGCTTCCACTCTTTAGCTACTATGTCTCATAGATCCACCACATCATTATCTAAGTATATCTCTATCCTATACTTCCAATTAGTATAGTTGGATCCATCAAAGTAGGACTTAAGATAGGTATGGATTCCTTCTTGTGCCATAGATCTTTACTCACACAATTAAGGTTTTGATTGAGACTATCTTTGATACCATTTGTTAGCCCTTGAGCACCATAAAGGGGAGGGGGGATGAATTGGTAGGAAATTTAAAAAATTGAAGGAAAGTTTTGCTAAGAAGGAATTAGAAGAAGTAGGAGAAGAGTAGAAGACATAATATTTTATAGTGGTCTGGGTATAAACAAACCTTGCATCTACTCCCTAGTTCTTCCAATTAGGTATTTCACTATCACAAAATGGCATTTCCCAAGCTAATACCCAACTTTTACACTATGTGTATTAAGGGTCACACACAATATTACAACTTGTGTTTCAAGGCTCACACATAACCTCATAAGTGTTTTTCCAAATGCTCACACTTAACTTATATAAGAGTTTTACAACTAGGCTAACTCTCAAACCCATAACCACTAGTGTTTAATACTTACACCAAACAATAACAACTCACATATAAGAATTGAATGTATAAAGGTTAAAAAACAAAATTGCAAGAGTTTTGTTATATCAAATGTTATTCTATTGCATTCAAGTCCATTTGGTAAAGTATTTATAGGCGACAATACCCAATAAGATATTACAAACAAACTATGTCTCAATTTTCAAGTTGTGCTAGACAGATCTTACATTAAATGTCTATCAAATTGTTTTCGCGATGTTGACTAAACATTCACAGTTGTGATTTTTCTTATTGCATGAAAATTACAGAATTTATGGTAGAGAATCTCATTTGTATCTAACGACTAGTCCATGTGGCATACCACTATTAGGTTTTCAAAAAACTAGTTGTTATGTTATTCAAGTCAAACTAAAAGTCGCAGTTGTGATTTATTTTTCTTTTGGATGCGATGGTCATTACAAATCCTTCTATTTGATAAGGAGATGGTGCTTTGCCAAATCGCGGTCTCGACTAATGTTTTGCTCTTATGAATTTTGATCTACCAATGGCTTTTTGGGACACTTGGCATAGTTATGTTAAGGAGTTGATTCCCTCTAAGTAAATCCAAAATTCACAATCATGAAGATGGACACGACTTGTACTGCAAATCTTCTATTTCAACTTCATCACTTTCTTGGCAAGATCAAGGTTGTGATTTCCTTCATAAAATTGTCTATCCTAACTTCATGTATTCTTCTTGTAAGATAGCCATCACGAATTACAAGTTCTTGATCGCAAAATAGGATGCCTTTAACATTTTTTGAGACTTAAACTCCCATTAAACTTCTAATGCAAACCTATTTAAAAATCTTTAAAATTAACAATTGGAAATAATGTTAGATCATGTCAATCTTCATTGTCAATATCAAAAGAGAGTTTTTACATAGGTTTGACCAACCTAGTCCAATAGTAGGCATATCTTAAATGACCTTTACCTTATCTAATTCCACTTCGATACCTTTCTCACTCAATATATAACCTAATAACTTGCCTAAGGTAACCCCAAATGCACACAACTTCATATTGAGACTAAGATTATATTAGTATACCTTTCGTAATAATTTCTTCAAAGCCTCAAAGTGTCCTTCTAGAGTTTTTTATTTTACCATCATGTCATTGACGTATACCTCCACTTCCTTTTTGTATCAGGTTATGAAACAATATAGTTGTTATCCACTGGTAGGATACTCCAGCTTTTTTCAACCTAAATGGTATTATTCAGTAATAATAGGTACTCTATTCAGTGATGCAAGCAGCATTTGCCTTATATGTAATAGTCATATGGATTTAGTTGTAACCTAAGAAGCCATCCGTTAAGGAGCTCATAACACAAGTAGTTGCACTATCAATCAAAACATCGATGTAGGCAAAAAGAACTCATCCTTGGGCATGCTTTATTTGAATATCGATAATCAATACACATCTTAATTTATCCATGTTTCTTAGGTACTGATACTTTATTGGCTAACCATTTAAAGTAATCCACCACTTACAAGAGTTAGGCTTTTAACTCTTTGGCCACTTCCTTTTTCACCACCTATGCCTCTTTTAGCCACATTCATTGAAACTTTTGCTTTAATTGCTTTACACAATAATAAGTTGGAATTATGTGCTCAACTACCTTTTGATGAACCCTTGGCATATTCACATAAGTCCATGAGAAGACCATCTTGTACTTCCTTATTAGCTGCTCAAATTTGCTTCACACTTTAGGCATAATGCCAATAGTAATTAAAAGATTTTGAGATTTTCTCATGTTTTAAGATTAAATGTAATAAAATGCATAGAATTAATGTTAGAAATACTTATGAAATGATACTTGCCATACATAGTACCATCAGGAAAGACATCACAAAAGTCAGCAAACTTATCATTCATTTCCTTAAACTTGGAAATGTATACATGGTCATCCTTAAACTACCTTGAGATCAGAAAATCATTAATATCAAGGGTAAGGGATTCATGCACTTAGAGTCTCTTTAGCGGCAAGGTGTTATTGGTTCTTCTTTCTCTCTTCGACTTCTTCATCAACTTATTCAAGATTTGCCTTCGATCTATCATCCAGCTACTCAAAACTTACCTTATTCACCTTCTTCATGGCAACCATGGCCTTTACAACTTCTTTAATTTCTTGCTTCATTTGATTACTGCCTAACTCAATCATTAGAAAGCTCTCCCATAGTGCCATCCCGTCCATCTCAACTCATTTAGTTTATATGTCCCTTTGTATCCTCATCTGTCACATCCTTGATGAAGTTCGTAATCATACTCTCGATATCTTCTAGATTGATTCCTGAGTGCTTCCCTTCAGCAAAGTTACTTAGCTCACTCATGCCATATTTTAGATATTTATAAGGCATTGACATGACTAGCCTAATTTGTTTTTCCCAATTGATTCACTTGTTTCCTATTCTTATGTGTTTAATAACTACCATTGAAATACAATCTGTCCCACTCTTCCTCAAGATTTTTCTTCTTACCTTTTCATGGCTAACTTATCTATAAACTATACAACACTTTAAAAAAATCTTATTCCTTACCTTTCATTGCCTTCATGACCTTTTTTCCCTTCTTCTTCTCTTTTTCCTTATAGTCTTGCTCTTCATATGAATCTTAATAGTTCAAGTTCTTGGATTCCACATCGCTAACTTATATTTGAGTGAATGCCTTCTCTAAATCATCAAACAACTCGATTTCTAATTGATTCACTTATATTTCCTCAATTGTTTTTCCTTTATAAAGAAGTATGGTAATGGTCTTCGAAGGCCTCTATTGATCAACCTTTCACGACCTTCAAGATAACTTAATATAGCTGTTGTAATCTGAGTAGGGATGCTCAAAAGTTTAGCAAACCTATAGAGTTCTTGCATAATCCATATATAGGAAGGAAGTTCATTCCCCTTATAATAAGGAAGTTCATTCCCCTTACAATACTTACCACTTTTAGTTTCACCTTGTCATTTGTGACCCTATGGACTTGTTATAGACAAGTTACTTGAAAGAAAGCAATTATGATAAAAAAAAAAAATAAAAGTAGATAGAGAGGTTCAACTTCACTTGCTAACTTATTATGGTTTCTAATCTTTTATCTAATTAGTTTATTCATCTAGTGTTAATATTAGATAACTTAAGTTGTTAGTTAATCCTTCTTAAGAATCAATCATGATTTTCTTAAGAATAAATCATGATATAATAACATGTTTAACTAAAAGGTTCTTAACACAATAGTTAATCATGTAATCATCAAACAAAGTAAGACCCTAGTGATGGCAATAATCTATTAAAGTCTTAACACAAAATAGATTAAGTTAATAAAGATCCATTTCATAAAAGCATCTCTTGATATCTGATTCATAAAACCAAGTATGATTAATGTCGAGTCAATCAATAACAATAAGTTCATAAAAATTTGTAACGGCCATATTCATATTTGCTCTGATACCAATAAATGTAACTACTGTTTTCATTTACAAAACTCATATTAATCTGATACCAATAACTATAATAGTCGTGTTCATATAAAAAACTCATACTATTCATGTCCACAATATATAATGCTACAATCGGTACCTATCAAAGCACTCAACATCCGAGATTTTCCCGTCGGCCCTGTGATATCATTCACATTGGGATTTGCACATCTGCCCCGCGTATGCTTGAGCCCTCTCTGATACCAAAACTGTAACATCTAAATTCATTTGTCAAACCAATAATTGTGACATCCATTATTCTCATTTGTAAATTAGCTTTGATACCACAAATCGTAATGTCACAACGTGGCTACAGCTGGTACCTATTAGAGCACTAAACATTCGTGATTTGCTCGTCGGCCCCGTGATGTCATACATACCAGGATTTGCACGTCTGCCCCGTGTGTGCTTGAATCCTCTGATACCACCAACTATAACTATCGTCTTCAGTTGCAAATCATTGCATTTCATGTTCATAAATGCATACGCATTAAGATTTATTCATCATACATAGATAATCCCATATGTATTTAATGTACACATGTGTTAACTGATGTCAGGACCAGTGACCATAACTAGTTCCTATCAAATGTAATGTATGTACATGATGCAAAGAGAGAGAGTTGAA
>CATIWR010184930.1:0-10325 GCA_949677035.1 Omphalea diandra
TATATATATATATATATATATATATATATATTATGAATCAAATTATTGGTTCTATATGATTTCTCTTGTTCATCTTTCATAATTGGTTTTATGTTAATAGAAACATTTTTTTGATATTTAAAAACTATATTTATGTGCATAATTTTTGTTTTGGATAAAATTATCTCTTTTAAAACATGTTAACAAGCCAATTTTGAAGGATTATTGCTTCTGTTTTGCTTGATATCTCACTATGAAATTGTGTTTATTTTATAGTAGAGTTTTTAAGCTTTAAAATGATATATAAATTGCTTGATTTGGTTAAGTATTGAATGAGTTATGGTCTTCTAAAGTTCAATCATCATTTTTGGAAATCTATTTTCCAAAATTGAACATGATTTTTAGCGAACTTTGAAACCATATAACTTCATGTATATGACATGATTTTATGTGTTGTAATATTCTGTTTGAAGCCTGATATGTGATGTTTAATTTGAGATATCATTTGTATGATATTGATTAAAAAAATGTGAAATATATCAAATTAAATTTGGCAACTAACAACTGAAATCTAGAAATTTGGTTGTTTTTTTTAAGAATATTTATTTACATTTTTGTCACTGCTTCGATTCCCCTAATTGGGAATGTTTTTAAACTGAGATAACGTGCTAAGTAGCCTCAAGAGGCCTGAAAACCCAACATCAGACCAATCCCAGATAGCAGAAGACTTCGAAACGGCGAAGTGTGACCTGCACGTGCCACATACGCTATTGAACTTTGTTCACTCACTAGTTGAGGGTCAAATTTTTAAATCAATCCCTGCAAAATTTTTATTTAGGTCTCCTGTGTCTGGCAAAGTTCTCTCCAAATCATTGATTCTAAGAATTTTCCGGATTAAGTCCCTGAAAAATTTCTCTTGAGGTCCCAATATGTCCTAAAGAGTTTCATTTAGTACTAAAACTTCTAAATTTTTCATATTTAATTTCTTTAATATTTCTTTCATAAAATACCTTAATACAATTAATTAGTTTAATTATATTAATTATAATTAATGAGTTTAATTATATTTAATAAATTTAATTATATAATTCATAGTTAATTAGTTTAATTATGAAATCATAGTTAATTAGTTTAATTATATTAATTATAATTAATAAGTTTAATTATATAATTCATAATTAATTAATTCAATTATAATTAATGAGTTTAATTATATAATTCATAATTAATTAGTTTAATTATATTAATTATAATTAATGATTTTAGTTATATAATTCATAAGTAATTAATTTAATTATGAAATCATAATTAATTAGTTTAATTATATTAGTTATAATTAATTAGTTTAATTATATTAATTATAATTGATAAGTTTAATTATATAATTCATACTTAATTAGTTGAACTATGAAATCACAATTAATTAGTTTAATTATATTAATTATAGTTAATGAGTTTAATTGTATAATTCATAATTAGTTAGTTTAATTATGAGATTATAATTAATTAGTTTAATTATAACTGATGAGTTTAATTATGTAATTCATAATTAATTAATTTAATTATGATATTATATTTAATTAGTTTGATTATAAGGTTTTATGACCTGATAAATTTAATAATTCACTTAAAAACACTTAGATTAAATTTTGTTTTTAATCGTGGAGTTTTGTGAGTTAATTAAATTTATTTTTTTTTGTATTTGTTATAAAAAATTATAGTGAGGGTATTTTTTTTTATTCCGTTGGATTGCCATCTAATATATAATTGATATATATTTGTTATTTTTGTATTAGTTACAAAAATTATGGCAAGACTTTATAGAATTAATAGAGCTATTGGAACATTGGAATAAAAACAAAAAGTTAAAAATATGATTAAAGAAATAAAAAATGTGGAAATGGACCCTAAAGACCAAAAAGATGACCTGAACCGACTTGTTAACCATATCATTAAGATCAATGGATTTATAAAAGCAATCGTTTGGGAAGGGGGCTTGTTGACCCACTCCGCAAAATACAAAACTCTTAGATTTAGTCTTAAGTCAATCAATAAATAAGGCATCCTTGATTCATTATGGAATAGCTTCAACTTTAATAAGTCTTATAATAGCCTCCCAAAGGGATTCACCAAAGAGTATATAAATTGGGTGGCAAAGAAGACTTTAAGTGCCTCTTATGGCATGACCATCACTAAAAGTAGACACAAGATTCTTAAAAACCTTATATTGCTCAGAGTCAGCTATGAGTTACCTCTGAAACTTAAAGAAAAGTTATATGAATCACATCTTGTTCATAGGATTAGGATTTCATAAATAGTCTCAACTTAGATCTAGTTCTAGTTGTGTTTAGGTTTTCATGAATATTTTTTTTTTCTAATAAGTGAATATTAGTTATTCGTTTTATGAATATTTTTTTTTCTAATCAGTGAATATTAGTTATTCATTTTATGAATATTTTTTTTTCTAATCAATGAATATTAGTTATTCGTTTTACATAAATTATTTGGTACAAATTTATGTTGTATCATGTGTTGATTGATTAAAATTGATTAATTTGTTAAGTATAAATTAATTAAAGTTTGTGTAACTTTGAAATGTGAATAATTAATTATAATCGATAGTTAAACATAATACCTTATATGATGATTGGGAACATAGTGAACTTTTGACTCTAAACTTGTATAAGATCAATGTTTATAATTAATTAAAACTCATGGGTATTCTAGAAACTAATTAGTGTGTATATGTCTTTCTATGGTGTCAACAATGACATCTTTTACTAAGAATATCGTTACTTAACTAAACAAGGGCAACTCAGTGGTGACAACTATAAAATTTGGAGCATGAAGATCCAACATGTGCTTGAAGAGCAAGAAGTTCTCAAAGCTCTAAATCTAACCATGACAGAGCTGAGAAAAGGAACATGGCCCAATATAAGAGGGATTGTGAGGCCTTCGCCACCTGAAAAATGAAGAACTCCATAGATCACAACATTCTATTAAGCAGCATGGACGATGACACCATAAGAGAGTTTAGGAAGTGCAAGATAGCCAATGACATGTGTTTGCTCTCTCGTAAAGGTTTGACGGTATGTTTATTACTAAGCTAAGGTCACTTATAATTAAATTTGACATATATAAGAAATGCCTTGAACCTAATATGAAAAAACACATAAAGGCACATGTCATATATGCTAAGTGAGCTTAAAGATTCAAGTCATGTCCTTACCGATGAACAACAAGTGCAAACAGTGATTCATTCACCATCGCAAAGTTGGGAGCATATAAGGATGCACCTATCCCGTAATGAAACCATCAAAACTCTAGAGGATGTTATGCTCCATTTGGAGATAGAAGAGGATCGCCTTATGACAAACAAGTCAAGTGCCAATGTGTACATGACTAGCTCGAGCTCACACAATAGGAAGGGATGCAAATGTAAGCTTGATGGGTCCCAACAATAAGGTAAAAAAAAAGCTCACGCTAAAAAAATAAAATAAAAAGGTAACCAACCGATAAAAGACAAACTTGCCTTTAAGAAGAAGAAACATGTGTCCAAGCTCAAATGTTACAATTGTGGCATGAAGAGGCATTTTGCACTTGATTGTAAGGAGCCCAAAAAGGTATATGACCTTCGTGCACTTCAAAGTGCTAATAATGTTTCCAGTTCTATATTTCCAACTGAATCTTATCCTTTGTGGACAGTAGACTCAACCAACATAAACCATATAGCAAGGGACAAAAATGCCTTTTGTCAACTTCTAATGAATTCCAAGCAGATCTAGGTATATTTATGTGAGAAATAACTTTAGAGTAAAGTGAAAGAAATTAGCACATACAAGTTACTCATGTGTGGTAGCCAAATCTTGCTCCTGCATGATTTTCTATTTACAATAGAGATTCGTCAAATTTAGTTTTTATGTTGGATTTAATAAAAAATGACTTTGAAGTGCTCTTTCACAAACATGGTGTGGATTTGTTTTAAGACAGGAATATATTGGTTTTGGTTCATTTTTAGGATGTTTTTATTGTTCTTGATGTGGAATATATTAATACCAGTAATATATATTTTTTCTATTTTACATCTTCTACTGCATGTGAAAATGATGTGAATGTATGGCATGCTAAAGTTGGTCATAAACAATGAATGAACTGATTAGCCAAAAAGGGTTATTGGGTAATATAGAAAAGGGTTGATTTGTCAACTTGTGAGTATTGCCTAATTGGAAAAACAATGAGAAAACAATTTAGAAAAGGAACTAGGGTTGAATCACCATGGCAATTAATTCATTATAACATTTGTGGTCCAATGAATGTTAAAGCTAAACATGGGGCTCTTTATTTTATCACATTCGTAGATGATTATACTTGAAATAATTATGTATATTTGATCCCTCATAAATCACAAACATTAGAATGTTTCATAAAATACATGAATTTGGTTAAGAAATCAATTAGATAAGAAAATTAAAATATAAAGGACCAATCGAGGATGTTAATATCTATCTGATGAGTTTAAGTAGTTGTGTGATAAAAAGCGTATAAAACATCAATTGTCTATCTCATATACTCCATAACAAAATGGTATTGTGGAAAGAAGAAATAGGACCCTACTTGCAATGGTTAGGTTAATGATGACTCAAGCTCAATTGCCTCACCTATTGGGGTGATGCATTATTAACAGTCATATTTGTACTTAATCGTGCGCCCACAAAATCAATTGTGATTTCTTCATATGAGTTATAAACCAATAAAAAACCTGACCTAAGTGTTTTAAAACCTTTGGGATGTTGCCTATGTACATGATACCTCTCAAAGATATGGTAAATTAGGTCTGAAAGGTAAGAAACATATTTTCATAAGATATTCTGAACATTCTAAATGATATGTCTTTTCAAAAAGATGGCAATATTACTGAGTTTGAATCACGAGATGTCACATTCTTAGATAATGAATTCCTTAAATAAGGCCAAATAAATGAAAACCTATATTGATATGAAACTTATGATCAGATTGATTTCGCTGCTCAAGAGTTGTATCCATTTTCTTCAAGTGGGAGTGATATGAGGAGTAATGAATTAGTTTTAATGAAAATTCAATCACAACTTGAATTAGATCCAATTATGATTACTAGTCCGAGTGCAAGTAATAATGAAATTGTGGAATCTTAAATCCGATAAACGATTCATAAGTCGAGTCTAAATCATCATTTTTAGATTTAGGAGGGAGCATTTATTGTTACTCCACAAGATAAGGAAGAGCCAAAAAATGCAAATGAGGCTCTTAAAAGCCCTGCTAAGGATATATGGATTAATGCAATGAAAGAAGAACTGGAATCAAGAAAAACAAATCAAGTGTAGAATTAGTTGACCTACAAAAAGGATGTAAACCTGTTAGAAACAAATCAGTTCTAAAGATTAAGTAAAAGGTAGATGGAACTATCGAAAGATAGTTATGAAGGGATATACACAATAGGAAAGAATTGATTATGAAGAAACATTTTCTCTTGTTGTAAGGTTCACTTCAATACGCTTAATCTTGGCTATCGTAGCAAGCATGGACTTAGAATTACATCAAATGAATGTTAACACTGCTTTTCTCAATGAAGAACAAGATGAAGAGATCTATATAAAACAACCAGTAAGTTTCATAGTAAAAGGCCAAGAACATAAAGTTTGTTGAGGTCCAAAGAGAAGTTTGTAATTGTCATTATATATGGATGACATTCTGATAGCCGAAAATGATGTGGAGTATATTAAATGGATAAAAGGATGGTTGTCATCCAATTTTGAAAAGAAAGATATGGATAAGGCAACATATATTGTTAGAGTTAAGATTCAAAAGATTATTCAAGGAATTTAATATCTCTTTCATAAAAGTTATATTAAGAAAATCCTAGAGCGATTCAACATGTAAGATTGCAAACTCATAAATTCTTCCATTAGAAAAGGTGAAGTCCTTAGTTGAAGGATGTGTTTTAAAACATCAGAGGAAAGAGAACAAATGAGTAAATTTATGTACTTAAGTGCAGTTGGAAGTCTTATTTATGTTGTAATGTGTATTAAACTTGATATTGCTATGTTGTTAATCTGGTTAGCAAATATCAATCTAAACCTAGTCAAGTACATTGGAAAGTAGGGAAGAGGATATTAAGGTACCTCAAGGGCACAACTGATTATTCATTGTGTTATCAAGGCAAAGATCTGCATTTGAAAGGCTATATTGATGCTAATTGGGAAGGAGATTTAGATGAAATAAAATTTACCTTTGGATTTGCTTTCTTACTTAACAATGGCGTTATATCTTAGAGTAGTAAGACACAGTTGTGTATAGTCCAATCAACAATGGAAGTTGAATTTTTGGCATTTTCAACTGTTGTGCAAGAGGTGATTTAGTTAAGAAGGTTCTTAGAACATTTGACAAAAGGAAAAGATGTTATAGAGCTAGTTCTCATTAATTGTGATAGTCAAACTGTTATAGCATATACAAAAGACCCAAAGTTCCATGCAAAAATCAAACACATTGATATTAAATACAACTTTGTGAAAGACATGGTAGCACACAAAGAAATGAGTATGAAGTACGTTTCCACAAAACAAATGGTTAAAAATCCCTTTATAAAACCCATTCCTAAATATGAGTACTTTAGGTTGTTAAGTCATTGGGCCTATATAGGTGTTGAATGTACTTATAAAATGAATTTCCCAAAAATGTTCATATTTGTATTTACTTTATGACATCAATAATTTTTTTTTTATTTTCTGGATATATATATATAATGCGTATGAGTACATATGTGATATGAAAAGTATGTCGCATGAATATGAGATTGGCCTTCTCACACATATAATTGTCTTTGTTACTATGTATAAATAAAGATGAGACAAAATTTAAGTTATATTATCTAAGTGGTAATAGAGAGCAAAATACTTAAATTCAAAATGTCATCTTTATACGTGACATAAAGAAATCTGTTAATAAGTTGTATCAACTTAAAGTGGTTGTTGTGAAATGCCAAATTTGAGTTCTGATAAATATATTATGAGGAGTTTGTTGGAAGAACTCATAATTAGACATTATGTGTGTCTAATTATAATTTATATAGTATTTATAATTAGTAAGGCATACGCTCTATGAGAAAAGAGATAATACTGTAATATATGATTCATACAACATTTGCATAAATGAGCCAATTGAAAAAATAAAGTTAATTGAATGATTTTATTTAATGTGAGGCCCTCGAGTTTATAAGTAATTTTGTATTAGTATCCTCTAGTATGTTTTCATAATTTGTATTTAACATTTGTTATCTTAGAGTGCTATAAGGAGATCATGATTTGTTTCAATTTAATGGAACATCTCTAGAAAAGTAAGTTAAATAAGTATTGTGGAGTTCGAGAAAAAAAAAGATTATTTTGTATTATCACATTAACATATATTTATTATTAGACCAGTCATATTTTATCTTAGTGATATAACATAATAATAAATATATATAGATTCAATATAAAATGAGATCTCTTAATGGGAATGTGATTAAAAAAAAAATCTAGGATACAACAAACTAAACATACTCTAAACTTTTTTTCGAGACGTTATATAATCCTAACAGATATATAGCAAAGATGTACTTGTATTATGCATGATTGCATGACTTATTTAACAAGTATGAAACTCATAAGTAGAGAAGAGAGTTGATCGCATCATATGTAAGTGAGAGATGTTGGATTGTTGGGTCAGCCACCCATGATGTGGCCCAATTTGTATTTACTTATTATTATTATTATTAGTTAATAATAATATGTAAAAGATAAGAATAATAAGAGAGATAAAATTATATTTAAATATAAAAATAACTCTCTAAATAAAAATAAATAGCTTAATGTTGTTATCTGTAAATTTTATTTTCTCCTTTTCACTTTACGTTAATTCTCTCTGTAGAGAAAAATTCTTCTTCCACAAAAAAAAAAAAAAAAAAAAAAAAATCTCAAATTCTCCTGTATGAAATACGAAAGAGGTAAGTAATTTAAGTCGTGATAATTAGTTTTAATTCATTATTCATGTTATCCTATGTTTGAGAAAATGATGTAGGGAGAAAAGAAAATGATGAGGGAAAATAAAATTTATTTTTCTTCCTCATATTTGGATAAAAGGGAGGGGAAGGTTGTTTGAAAAGCAAAATACTGAAGGAAACGAAAATATTATTTCATATATTTCCAATTTTACACTTTATTCAAGAAAACATTTGGATATAATTATATTTTATAGTGCTAAAAAATAATTATTTTATAATTTAATTGATTTTGTATGAAATAAAAATTTGTATAATGATAAATATAATGTTAATACTAAAAAAAAAATCTAACATTAGTTTTTAATATTTTAAATGTTAAAAAATATATCTATACATTGAGTTATATTTTTTAAATATTGAACGTTAGTTTTTAAATTAAACGTTAAATGCTAATATTTATTAAATATTATTTTTTAATATTTTAATATTCAATCCCTAAACATCAATTGATAAATACGAAAGACACTAAGTAAAAAATGTCATAAAATTTTGAGAGAATTAATTTCAAGTAAAAATTTTTGATTAAATTATTTTACTAATTTTATAATTTAAATTCATTTTATGTTGATTTTAAATCAAAAAATAAAATAACTAGTGGAATAGAGAATCAAAATTTTTAAAAAAATCGAATTAACCGAATTGATTAAACTAAAATTTATGTGTCCATAAATCGAACCGAATCTATAAAAGTTCGGTCCGATTTGTTTCAATTAAATTACATGTATTTTAAATTTAGTTCGATTCAAATTGATTTAATTTATTAATTGCTTTGGTTAATTAGATTTTTTTGGTTTTTTTATCTAAAAATCCAAACCCAAAACCGAAAACAAAATTTTGTAAAATTATACCCGAACCAAACCAACTCGGTTCGATCAATTTTTTTAGTTCGGTCCAGTTTTTGCTCACCTCTGCTATTTTACTTCCTTTTAATGGAAAAATTGTAATTTTATAAAAATCTCTCTAATCTCTCATATTTTCTCTCCATTTTGGAGAAAAAATGTAAGGGAAAAAATATTCATTATTTTCTTTCCCCCTCTAATTTTTTTCTCTTCCCAAACAGAGGAAAATGATTTTTCTCTCTTATTTTCCTTATTCTCTTATTTTCTTCCCTCTCAAACAAGGGTTTAATGTGATTGGAATTCAATTTTGCATGTTTTATATTTTTTGGCATGACTCATGAATTTTTTAGTAAAATCCCTAGGTGCAATCAAATTTCTAACAATATGAAATATTATAATGTTGATTTACGTATTATGATTTTTACTTAAAAAAAAAAGGAAAGAAAATAGGAGAATTGTTGGATGTTCACTTGATGCTTAAGTTGATTCAGCCAGTTGGGAGGAATCCCTTTTTATAAGAAGGCTGGGTAATGCCCTTGTTTCATTAGGAATAAATGACCTTGCCTTAGGCAGAAATATCTATTCGGTGTAAATCAAATAGAATAGGTAAAAACTATAAAATCGAATTTTGAAAAGATATAAATTAACCTAAATTGAATAAAATTATAAATGTAATTGAACTAAATCAATTTGGTTCAGTTTAGTTACGGTTCAATTTAATTTAAATTAAATTTTTTAAAAATAAATTTTAAAATATTTGTTAATATAAATAATAATTTTATAATATATTCTAAAATTTTTTTAATATAAATAATACATTTTTAATAGATTTAATATTTTTTACAAATAATGAATAGGATTCAATTATTTTGGTTTGATTTAATAAAAAGTTCAACTTATTTTGATTTAATTTTAAATCGGTTTAGTTTAACCAACATTTTTATTTAAAAATCAAATTGAATTGAATTGACCAACATTTTTTTAAAAAAATTAAACTGAACTAAAATTAAATTTAAATAAAACTAAATAGAATGAATCAATTTGGTTTGATTAACTCTTTTAGTTTCCACTAAATAGTATAATATTGATTTTATTGAGATGACAAATAGGAGTTAAGAGTTTCATGCAAAGAAAGATCCAAAATGGGCAGAGCCACACTTATATTAATTATATTAGTCGGACCAAAATCGAGCTAAGCTTTTAGATATTTATATTGGGCCTAGCCCATTCTAGCTAGTATATTTCCAAGTATAAACTCAAACTATATAAATCAATCGACCTAAGTTGATTAGAAATATACAACTTTACTAAATTATAATATTAGCACAATTTGATTTAATTTGACTTGTATACAAATTGTTATATATAATTTGGTTATTGATTTTATTTTTAAATTGTTCAAATTGAACTACGTGTTATAATGTTCAATTCTA
>CATIWR010184935.1:0-23615 GCA_949677035.1 Omphalea diandra
TTTTTCTATATATAAAAATTTTTCACACTAAAATATCTATATCTACAACAATATATAAAATATAGAATATATATATATATATATATATATATATATATATATATATATATATATATATATATCGATAATTTCAAATTTAATACTATCGATATTTTTTTTCCAACAACATAATACTATCGATATTGAGAGTATATAAATCGTGAGATAGTAATTAGAGGAATTAATAATAAAAATAAATGTTTCGATACATATTCCTCAGGCAATTTGTTTAATTTTAATAAATTTTCTCTTAAAATTAAATTACATAAGATTCAATGGATGATTCAATAGACAATAGTTTATTACACTTACCTCATATGTGTAATCAAAGTTAGATTTAAATCATTTTTTGTCATTTGTCAATAATTATTTACAATATAGTTACGTGTCATTATTTTATATTATATTATAAAAAATTGTTATATAAAAAAATTTAAATAGGAAATCAAAAAATTAATTGTCATATAAAAAATAATTTCTAAATAAGAAATTAAAAAAATCTAAACAATAAAAATTCTAAACAAGAAGTTAAGATTATATAAAAAAAAAAATTTGAATAGGAAATTAAAAAAACTTAAAAACTAAAAAATTTAAATAACTTTTAACCAAAAATTAAAAACCTAAAAAATAAAAAAATTAAATATAATACTAAAATTTAAATTAATTTCATTATTTATTTAAAATTTTGAATAAATAAGGAGTAATGGCAATCTAATATATTGTTGAGAAATACTTTACTTAATTTTAATAAATTTTTCTTAAAATTATATCATAAAAGATTAAAGCTATGATTTAGTAGAAAATCTTTATTACAACTACCTTATATATGTAAATGTAATTTACAACTATCTATTAGTTTTGTTTTTAATTATAAAATACTTAATATTATTTATTTGATTCGATTGTCAAAAATTAATTTAAATTTAACAAATTTTCTCCTAAAACTGTATTACATAAAGATTGAAAGTATGAATTAATATATTAAAAAAATGAATTACTTCATTTATTACAACTCTTTCGGTAAATAATTATAAATTTTAAAACATATATATTTTATTATTTTTATTTACTTAATAATAATTTTTTACAAAATAATAATTAATTATTTTTTAATAAAAAATATTAAATTTATTATTATAATTATATCATGTAACACACGGATTCACAACTAGTAAAAAGTTAAATTAAAACATATCAATAGATCTCCACTTGGACAACATAAGCATATAACAAAACATAAAAAAGAGAGACTAATATGGCAATAAAAGCACAAACGATAGATAAGCAAAGAGGTGGATTGGATTCTGGAGGGATTTGGATTATCTATTAAAATTGTATATAGAAATAAGTTTTGAATTGAGCTTCAGGGTTTACATTTAATTTATTATTCACTTTTTTTATAATATATTTGAAAATTCTTATTTTAATTTCTTATTATTTATAGATATTTTTCATAAATTATTAGGAAAACATTATTTTTAAAAATTATTTTTCAGTTAGAACTTGATTAAAATTTTTTACTTTTATTCAAATGCTCTTTTTAAACAAACAACTATACGTAATAATGAGTAATTGAATTAAGTTCATATATAATTCAAAATAAAAATATTTTTAATTTTTAAATAAATTTTAAATATTTTTAATAATTTAAATCAGATCATTTAAATCGATCCGCAGTTCAGATCATGATTGAGTTATTTCAAATTGACCTATAAATTAGAGTTGAATTGGATCTAAAAAAATTCAAATCACTTTAAATAAGATTGTTTTAAATTCATTTTTAAATGGAGTCAAAATTTGATACTCTACCACCAAAAAACTATCATAATATCCAATTTAGAAAACAACAACAAAACGCAAATATCAAACCATTGGACTATGGTTTCAACAACATCAAGAGCAATGGATAAAAGATAGACAATAAAAGAATTTGATGAAATTTAACTTTGAAGTGTAGAGCTTAATAATAAAATGAAAAGGAGAAATAGAAAAAATTAAAAACATAGAAAACAAATCTTTAGAGTTTTTTTTTTAAACTTTTTTTAGGATTTTCTCTTTTATTATAATTTTAATTTGGGTCGTTACTGATTAGCAAGTAGTAATCTCTTTTTTCTCTTTTCATTTTTAGGTTTTGTACAAGAATACTCATTTAGGATCAACCAATAACAAATATATACCATCTAAGTTTCTTTCTCAAAAAAACATAACACGAGTTAATTTTTCTAAATGTATGCACCAAATTGTTCTTAAGTTAATTCACATTTTCATCGCTCAAAATACCAAAACAAATTCAAATTTCTTATTCCACTTACTTCTCAATATCATTGAAATTTTTTCATAAATCAAATCAACAAAATAGCTGTATAGATTTGCAATTATAATAGATTCAAGATCATTCATGGTTCTTAATGGATCAAATCAACAAAATAGATTGAAATTTCTTTATGGATCAGATCACACACAATTGCAAATTTTCATATCAATTTTAAAGTGAGAAAATTTTTCATTATATATATTTTTGTCTCCAAAAAAGATTGAATATGATTTTTAATACTTGTTTCATTGTTAAAAATAAAAAATCATGAGTTTTGATATAAACAGTTAAAATGAATATATTTGATATCAAAACCAATAACAAAAAAGAAAGAAACTCGAATTGTTGGAGGTTGAAAACTATATTTGTGTTTAGTTCTTCTTACACAATAAAACGTTTACAAATAATTTGCAAAAAAAAATGTTTATTTTAGTTTTATTTTGCATTTACTTTTGATTTATGAAGCGATCAATAAAATAAAAGAAGAATTAAAACGTAAAAATCAATTTCAACATTTAACAAACAAGATTTCTTTTTATATCAAGTAAAAAATATTTATAAGTAGTAAAATGTTTATTTTTATTTCATTTACTTTTATTTTAGGTTCACTAGTTCAAAATCTTTAAAAATAAAGTGCAAAAAATAGTTCGTATGAAAATATTTTTTCAATTTTATTTTGTTGTTACTTTTAATTTATAAAATCACTGATAAAATAAAAAACGAAGAAGAACAATTGGAATGTTGACATCATCTTTAATCTTTAATAAAAATAGTTTTTTCTCTCTCTATAACTAATTTTTAGCTCAAAAATATTTATTTTATTAATTATTTTTCATCTAAAATGCATAAAAACTCATAATTTTTTATTCTAAATAAAAAAAAGTAACTATTAAAACTTAGATAAAAAGCAAAAACTTACATATATATCTATTTTCTTACTATTAGAGAGAGAAAAGAGAAAGAAATTTTTTTTTTTTGTATATTTTTCTTTAATTGCCAACACAATGGTAGTGATAGTGATTGTTATTGCTGCTTCTATTGTTTTTATCTTTTTCTTCTTTATTTTTAGAGATAGAGAGAGAGAGAGTGAAAAAGATAGAAAATGTATTTTATTCTTATTCTCACATAAATAAATAGCAAAATAAAAAAGATAAAAAAGGAAAACTCAAAATGTAAAATTATCTTTTTAGTAAAACATAGTTAGAAAATATCTTTTTTTTTTAAATAAAAAAGGTGCATGGTGTATTTTTTTTTCTCTTTATTTTTTTATTACTTTCAATAAACTCATATCTATCATTTTTTTAATAAATTTACTTTTATTTTTTATTTTTCAGTATGTGGAGTTGTGTATCATTTGTAGATGTATTATTTTTTTTTTGTAGAGAGTTTATTTTCCTTTGTGTATGTCTTTTTTTCTCTTTTCATTATATATTTTCTCTTTATATAGGTATTGCTTCATATTTTCTGAATAAAAATAATATTTATTGATTTTAAAATACTATTGATTTATTTTATGGTACAATTATTATTTTTTAAAATTTTACAAAAATTTTATCAAAAAGCTATATTTAAAATGATATTACGATATCAAAATAGTTTTCAAATCATATTAAAGAGATTTTGTGTTAAGTAAGTTTAATTATAATTTTTCTAATAATAATATATTAAATTGCAGAAGTAACATAATTATTAAATTAAATGAACAAATGATAATATTTTAATAAAAAAAAAAGGAGAAATTGTTTGGAATCACACCGACAACGGAATAAGATCATCCACTTCAGTCCATTGGAGAAAATCGAGGAAAACATAAACTAAATTTGTAAAAAGAAAATAAAACAAAAGTGAAATCTCAAGGATGTGCGCACCTGCTTTTTTACTGTCGTACATCGGTATCATCTTCTCTTGTCACCGCAGAACATCAAACTTTCTTCGACACACGACATCCTTTTATACAGCGTTTAGGACGAGGGAAAATAAGCGAAATAGTAACATAAAAATAAAAAATAAAAAAAAAATATAATTTTACCCTATTTGAGAAAGTAATGAAAATAAAAAAGAAATGAGAATAATTTCTCTCTAAAATGAAGAGAAAATATGAGAGATTGAAAAGTTTTTATAAAATTACTATTTTGTCCATAAACATAAAATTAAAACCAAAGTGAAGTTATTTTATTTTTTAAAATTAAAATAAATATAATGTGAATTTAAATTATAAAATTAGTAAAATAATTTTATCTAAAATTTTTAATTAAAATTAATTCTCTCAAAATCTTATGACTTTTTACTCAATGCCTTTTTATTTTATATTTATCAATTGAGGTTCAGTGATTGAATATTAAAATATTAAAAATAATGTTTGATAAATGTTAGAGTTTAACGTTTAATTTAAAATTAAGATTCAATTTTTAAAAAATATAACTAAATGTATAAATCTGTTTTTTTAACATTTGAAATATAAAAAACTAATGTTAGAATTTTTTTAGTATCAACATTATATTTTTAATTATATAAATTGTTATTTCATATAAAAACAATTAAAATATAAAATAATTATCTTGTTTTATCATTATACAATATAATTATATATCTAATTGTTTTTTTTTTTGAATAAAGGGTAAAATAGAAAATATATAAAATATTATTTTCCTTTTTTTTCATAATTTGCTTTCCAAACACGAAAAAATAAAATTATTTTTCTTTCTTTCCCTTTTATTTAAACATGAGAAAGAAAAATGAAATTTATTTTTTCTCTTTATTTTTTTATCTCTACATGATTTTCCAAATAGTGTTATTGTTTCAGCACGTTGTCTTGATATTTGAAAAATAAAAAAAAAAAGAGATAAACGAAATTACAAATAAATTATACATTTTTCAATCATTTTTTTTAAAAAAACTCAAAGACAATAGGCAACTAAAATTTATTACACAATTAATGTTAAACCGTTAATAATTATCAGTCATCATTTGTTAAATTAAACAGGGCTTCAATCTTTAATAAAAGTTTTCCTTCAATTTATCATCATAGCTTTAATAATATTTTTTTAGATAGAAAACTCACAACCAAAATCACTTATCTAGTTAACATAATTTCTTTTAATTCAAAATTTAACATGAATTGTCATCAAATTAATAACTCAAAGTAACCATAAAAAAAAAAAAGATAATAATAGAATGAAAATTGGAGATCAATCAATTTTATAGTTTGCAACTCAGATATCTAGTTAAACAAGAAAAATACTCGGATATCTAGAATGTAGAAAATTTAAAAAATTTAGCAATCAATTTGACAGAAGCATCAGGGATTCCAGTTGTTCGTCGAAGTTGCGAAGAACTCTGAAGTACAATTACACGGACATTTTTTTATATATATGAGTAAAAGTCTCTCTCTCTCTCTCTCTCTATATATATATATATATATATGATTTATATTTAATAAAAATTAAAATAATAATTAAATATAAATAATCATAAACACAATAATAATTTTATCTAGTAATTATAAATGATTCTTATTTTTTTCAATTAGTCTAATGCGCACAATTCATTTTGTTATATCACATATAGTAAAAAGTTTTCTTACTATATTAATTATAATACTAATCTAATCATTTATTAATAAAAATATTTTTATAAAAATACTATTATTATTATTTTATTTTTATATAATTTTGTTATATTCATGTGGGTCAAATTGATTTTTTTTGAATTATATAATAAGAAATTTATAGACTATAGTTGTAAACTGTATTTACTATATAATTTTTTGGATAAATTATAAATTTGGTGTCTAAATTTTTTAATTTTTTTTTTATTTTAGTGTCTAGACATTTTATTTGCCCAATCAAGTATCTAAATTGATAAAATTATTTTCAATATGACATTTTTCTTTAATTTAAATAATTAGTAACTGTCACGAGGAAATCCATTTAACTTAGTATTATATTATGTACATTATTTCAACTAACTATATATAAGTATATAATTTTTTTACTCTAAATATATAATTTGTTTATTTTTTTACTTTTTATATATTTGAACAAATTATATTTCTATCACTGTTAAATTTGTTTAAATGTAAATAGAAAGTAAACAAAAAAAGAATAAATTGTGTAATAAACTAAAAAAATTATTTATCTAAATTTTAGATATATATTTAGTTGACATAATATATAAAATATGATATTAGATCAAATAGATATTCTGAAGTTATCGATTTTACTATTCAGATAAGTCAAAACACCATATTGAAAATAATTTCACCAATTTAAATATTTAATTGAATAAAAAATTATTTAGACACTAAAATAAAAAAATTAAAATTAAAATATCAAATTTATAATTTATCCATATTTTTTTAAAGAATAAGATTTTTATATCATTGAAGCAGTAGAAATTTTTCATAACTTGCAGTGTGAAGTTTTTAAATATAACTATATGACACTTAAAATTATAATTTTATTAATTTTGAATTAATTTAAAAAATTTACTAATTTTAGAAAATAGTATCATTTTAAATACTATATAATTAATATTAGAGATGTCACATCTTATGTTATAAAAAAATTTATTGTTCAAACAGTAAAAAAATAAAACAAAAAAAAATGCCAAATAGATGGAAATTTAAAGGAAAAAAAAAACAAAACAAAAAACAAAAAAATGACCTGAATACGTAAGTAGAAGTGAAGACTGAAATCGAAGGTTGTCTTGTCCCATGGACAAAAGTGTGGTCTTATTTTCTCTGCAAGCGTTACACGCATCCCTTAAAATCACTAACTCAGTTTGATCCATAAAAATAAGATTACATCCATATTAATAAAATCCAAACATCCCCATCTTCATAAGATCCAACTGCTCAATTAAGAAAACGCGTCTCCCTCTTTTCTTTTTCGGCCTTCCTCTTCTCTTTCCCTCAAAAATAACCATATAAATACACCCCACCACTTTCACCGCTGTATCACAAATTCGTCAACCAAGAGCCATGGCTACTAGGTACACTGCCAAACCCATTCTTTTTTTCGTCCTCTTTTCCTTGCTGTCTCTTCCAACCCAACAAGCTACAGATGACCACAACAGCAGAAACAAAAACACCTCCTCTCTTTCCTTCTCTTTCCCTCTTACTTCCCTTCCAAAACCGTTCGCTACATCTTCCCTTTCCTCTTCATTTTTCTCGCGAACCAAACGCGACCCTTCTCTCAAAACCTCTGCTTACAATTACAAATCAACTTTCAAGTATTCAATGGCCTTGATCGTTTCCCTTCCTATCGGCACTCCTCCGCAGACCCAACAAATGGTTTTAGACACTGGTAGTCAGCTCTCCTGGATTCAGTGCCACAAAAAAAATGCCCCCAGAAAACTCTCTCCTCCTACGACGTCGTTTGATCCTTCTCGTTCCTCTTCTTTCTCCGTTTTGCCTTGTACTCACCCTCTCTGCAAGCCCCGAATTCCCGATTTTACCCTCCCTACCACCTGTGACCAGAACCGTCTCTGCCACTATTCTTACTTCTACGCCGATGGCACGTTGGCAGAGGGCAGTCTCGTCAGGGAAAAGTTTACTTTTTCTAGTTCCCAAAGTACCCCTCCTTTGATCCTAGGCTGTGCTGAGGACCCTAGCGATGATAAGGGTATTTTGGGGATGAATCTTGGGCGGCGCTCTTTTGCCTCCCAAGCTACAATATCCAAGTTCTCATATTGTGTTCCCACCAGGCAAAGTCGAGTTGGATTGTCATCAACCGGCTCGTTTTACTTGGGTGAAAATCCGAATTCGGCTGGGTTTAAGTATATTAGTTTGGTGACTTATGCTCCAAGTCAACAATCACCCAATTTAGACCCTTTGGCATACACGGTTTCATTGCAAGGAATAAGGATTGGTAACAGAAGGTTGAACATTCCAGCATCAGTTTTCCGGGCTGACCCGAGTGGGTCGGGTCAAACTTTTATTGATTCAGGATCCGAGTTCACTTACTTGGTGGACGAGGCGTATAACAAAGTGAGGGAGGAAGTAGTGAGACTGGTGGGGCCAAAGTTGAAGAAAGGGTACGTGTACGGGGGAGTATCGGACATGTGTTTTGATGGTAATCCGATAGAGATCGGACGATTGATAGGTGATATGGTGTTGGAATTCGAGAAGGAAGTAGAGATTGTTATAGACAAAGAGAGGATCTTAGCTAACGTCGAGGATGGGGTCCACTGTGTTGGGATGGGACGGTCAGAAATGTTAGGGGCAGCAAGTAACATAATAGGGAATTTTCATCAACAAAATCTTTGGGTGGAATTTGATCTAGCCAATCGTAGGGTGGGCTTAGGTAAGGCCGATTGTACTAGTAGAATGGTTTGAGAACAAGAGTGGGGCCCTCTGTACGAAGATCTAGTCAGAAGAATTAAATCAGATATTTAATGTAAAGACTGTACAAATAAAAAAAATATCAGAGATGTGCGGTGGGTGTGATCCAATCGAACGGCCTATAAGAAACTAACACGAGTGATGATGATAGTCGTATGGTTAGCGATAGAGTGATGTGAGTTCACGGAAAGCAGAATAGACGTCATAATTTTTGTCAAGTAGTCGGGTATGGGATGTGCGTTAGAAATATTTGTGTACGTGGTATGTGTATGGAAGTAACTATAGATCCGATATCTTATCCGTGTGTAGGGAGGCTACTCTATGAAACAAATTAATTAATTCTTTTTTTATTTTTTTTAAGAATATTTCATATTTTCTCATCTTTCTCCAGTGTTTAAATATGTGATTAATTATTAATTAATTAATTAAAAAATTTACATGTAAAAAAGTTGATAATTGTTGACTTATTTTGATTTTATTTTTTTATTTATACTTAATCAGTGTTTTTTAATTATATTACATGATAATTATATATGACATTAGTATATGTAAGGAATTTTCCATTTACTAAAGAAGACCATCCCAACAATTAATAATTAATTAAAATTTACTTGAAAATGTCTCCAAGTTCAGGTTATGTTGATCTCAGAGATGAAAAAAATAGGCGAAAAGAAACTATGAAAATCGCTTCATATTATAAAGCTCAATAATAAAAAATTAATATATAAAAAATAACAGAAAATAAAAAGGGAGAAATTTTTTCATTTATTTTTGTTTTTCATGTTTGAATAAAAAAGAAAAAAGAAAAAAAATATTTTTCATATTTTAATAGAAAAGCATGAGAATAAAAAAATAAATTTATCATAAATCATCATAGTTTTTATTTTAGAGAGAAAACAAAGTGAGAAAGATAAGAGTAGTTTCAAACAAGGAAAAATCAGAATTATTTCTTATTTTCTATTTATGTTTTATTTTACCTCATTTCATTTCAAAGAGAGGGTAAAAGTTGGGGGAACTAAGCAGATTAATTTGTTATAAAATCAAACGATGAAGGGATTGATCGAATTTAAAATGATGCTAACCGTTGGATTAACTCAATCATGTGCATGGGAGCACGAGTAATAAAAAAGAAAGTTAGGGGGCGGCAAGTGCAGAGGAGATACGAATGGCAGGTAGAGGACAGCGTCGCCGACTATATCTTTTAAGATTGTATCATCGAATTCCCGACATTCACATAATTTTAAAACATGGAGTTGTTCGTTGATTAAGATTGAAGATTAAACAAATTCACTTTTTAACCTACGCACGTGTCCACTCCACTTCCTAATTCTATCATGTCATTTGTCTCTCATGGATTTCTCCTTCTTCCCTTTTCTAGCCGCCGTACTTTACTTCAACCTTCGTGTTCTTTTGCCCCCTCCAATTTATAATTACCTGAAATCAGACAAGTCTTAATCGTAGTACTATAATGATTTAATATAATGCACCATACTTGGATACAATGTTTGGGAAATTGAAGGTGATTTTAATTGTGTTTGAGTGCTTCATGGATAGATGATTAAATGTGATTTTTTAGAAGTTTTTATTTTATTGTTATTAGGGGCGAGGATGAATACTCGAACATTCAACACTAGAATTGAAATCATAAATAATTATATAAAGATCAATTACATATATTTAATATGTATATTAAACTTTTATTCTCTATAATTTTTATAATTTAAATTTTGTATTATGTAACTTTTAAGTTGGATGATAACACGTATTAGTCTATATATATATATATTAAATCATTTTCGCATTTATCCTATTTTATTAAAAAAATTTTTTCGATATTCATATAAATTTAATAAAAATATATTTTTTAATGTTGCAAAAGATTTTTATAATATAACAGAGAAAATATAAAAATTAATTTAATATAATATTAAAAATTGAATAATAATTTAATTAAATATGATAAATATTAAAAAATCCAAACTAAATTAACACTAAAAAAATGCTACTAATCGATGCTGCTTCTATGATCAGATTGCAATGTTTAGTACCATCATCATCAACCATCGTTATCACTTACAAAATAAAAATAAAAATAAAAAAGAAAGAAAGAAAGAATAGCCAACTCATATCCACATCATGACATAATAAATTTATTGCTTTTACCCTTTCACTAAGAAAGAAAACGAGGTAAAATAAAAGGAAAAATGAAACTAACAATGAAGAATAAAAAATGATTACAACTTTACATTATTTGGATATTTAAAAAAATTTTAAATTATTTAAAAATAAAAAATAATTTTATTTTTCTCTCTTTATTTTAGAGATAATATGATAATTAAAGAGAATTATGATGAATTTATATTTTTACCTTTGATAAATAAATTTTTTTCATCCTTTTTTATCTGAATATGAAGAGAGAAATAAAATAAAATAAAATAAAATTTATTTTTTCTCTTTATTTTCTTTTCTGCCTAAATAATTTTCTAAACATAAGGTAAAAGAATGTAACAAAATCAGTATTTAAAAATTAAATTAATTGGTTAGTCAAATTAATAAAAGTTAAAATTCATCAATAAATTTATAAATTCAAGAGTAAAAAATCAAAATAGAAAATCACATCATCTGTTATTAGAAATTTAAATATTAAAATATGTTCAAATCTTTTACCATTTACATGTTACATATGATTTTTTAAATAGCTTATTGGCCCCTAAAATTTAAAATTTTTCGAGTTCTGATCAAATTGGTCAATCATTTTAATTTTGATAAAATTAGCAAAATTGATAAAATTTTGATAAATTTAGTCAAATTACAGTTGATCAAAATAGAATGACACATCACATAAAAATATTGAGTTAAAATAATATTAACTAATGTTACTATTTAATGTTAACTAATTTTACTAATTTTTTATAAAAATTTATGTCAACTGCTTTGTCATACCACATGATATATCATCATATTTCAACCAATTTGAATTTTGTCTAGATTTGCTAAAATTTTATTAATTTTGACTGATTTTATCAAAATTAAAAGAATTAACAAATTTTATCAAAACTCGAAAATATTTAGATTTTAGGTACCAATAAACCTTTTTAAATATTACTAATTTTTTTATTTTTTTAAAATACATTAATATTTTTTTTACATTAAATCAATTAAAGGGCTAAATGCATAAGTTACCCCCTAAACTTTACGCGATTGGTCAATGTGATACCTCAACTTTATGAATAGCCAACTTGACACTTTAAATTTTATTATTGATAAATTAAACATTTGTAAGATTATTATTGGGAAACTAAATACAAGGACAAAAAAAGAAGTAAATGCTTGAAAGAAACAAGCGATGACATGGACAAAAACATGTGTCATCACTTTTTGAGGAGGTGGACAATTTCTTTATCATAATCACTTAACACTCTAATTCTCTCTCTATTCTCAAACGGTAAAAAAAAAAAAAATCTCAAATCGCTACCCTGAGCTCCATTATTCCCAAGTCAAGAGTTAAGAGAAAAAACTATGATATGCACATTGTATGCTTAGCCTCGAACTTGCATTATCCCAAATCACTAAGGAAGAGCTTGTGGTAATTGCATGCTTAGGAGCAAGGGAGGATAACAAGTAAACAATTATGTTTTCACTGTGCAAATGGGCCTGTTATGAATACTAGAGAAATTCAGGGTATTTTGTATGTTTTTTTTTAATCAATGTTGCAGTATTTGTGTGTGTAATATTGCGGATTGAGGGTTTTTTATTATTTAATCCCAAATGCTAAGGCTTTGAATGGCTAAACTTTGCCTTTTACCTTTTATCTATATAGACAACTTGGAATTGTCTACTTTGTCTTTATTATTGTGAATTAAAAGTTGATTTTAGTGCATGATTATGGTTCTTGTATGATAATTTATTTTTTTAATCCTACATTGCATTAGGATGAGTGACTCATTTGTTGACCTTAGATGGCACCATGGGACAGTTTCGTAAATGATCAAAATTCTAGATATACTAGTGGATTTGTGCATATTGATAAACATGTTGATGTAGATAGGATACTTGTGCCTGAGTTAGAGGATTACATTAGGGAGTTAGAGTATTATGAGGTGAGAAAAATCTTTTGTAAAAGGAAGAATGAAGCTAGATTTGTACAAATTTTAAATGATGTTGTGTTGTTAAATTCTATTTCTGATGTGAAAGATGGTGATGTTTTAGATTTTTATCTTGAACATTTCATCAATGTGCCTCAAGTTCTGTATGAAATTTCTAATGATGATTCTGCTGAAGAGGTTAATAGTGGTGCTGGAAGGAAAGAAAATGTAGAGAATGAGGCTATAAACAATGAAAGGCATGAAAGTTTAGATAGCGAAGGTGGTTATTACAATGATAATGGAGGAAGTTTAGAAGGTTGAAGTGTTAACTTGAGAGAAGGAAACTTAGAATCTAATGAAGATGAGGATGGAGACTATGAGTATGCATATGAGGAGGATGAATATAAAGATCTCAGTGTTGATAATGTAGAGTGTGAAGAAATTGTTGGCGGTGATCTAGATGCATAATTAAGAGTAGCAAGCAAAAATGTTAGGTAATTTAAAGCAAATAGATCTAAGGGAGGAGACAATCTAAATGAGAGGGGGGATTTCCTTTTGCTGAAGCAGGAACTTATTTTGGTTTTGAAAATGTTACTAGAGGAGGGAATAAATATGTTGGGAAGACAGAGGTAAGGAAGATCTATGATAGCTTAGATACAAATAGCAGAAAGGTGAGCGACAAGGATGAATATGAGGTTGCTTTCGAGAATGAGGAATATATCAACCGAAATAGATCAATTCACTGTGACCCCAATATTGTTCTTCCTTACTTTGAGCTTAGGATGATCTTTTTGAACGTTGAGTAGTTTAGGCAAGCAGTTTGGAAGTATGTAATTGTTGGGGTGTATCACTTTTTTGGAGGCCTAATGAGGCAAAAAGGATAAGAGTGAAATGCAATAAAGAAGGTTGCAAGTGGTTATTATTTGCTAATCTTGAAAGTTATATAAAAAATTTTAGTGTGGAGACTTATAATCCAATGCATAAGTGTTCCAAAACAAACAGTAATAAATTGTGCATCTCCAAATACATAGCTAGCCATTGCAAGAGAGAATCTTGTCACAACTAGGAATTACTGCAAGAGAGCTTCAAAGGTTATGCAAAGATAAGTTGAAATTGCATATAGGATTAACAATCTATAGGAGGGCAAAACTGGCAGTAACAAAAAGCATGGATGGGGACTATAAGGTTGAATTTGCCAAGTTGCATGACTATTAGAAGATCAAATTTTGAGACAACTTGCTTTGCCAAGAGTAAGACACTTGAAGATGACAAGTAGTTTTTTAAAGCTTTTTATGTGTGCTTCCATGCATTAAAGACAAAGTTTTTAGAGGGTTGTGGGAAAATACTTGGTTTTTTATGGGTGTTTTATGAAGGATCTAACCAAGGGAAATTACTTGTTGTTGTGTCTAAAGATGGGAATAACCAAATGTTTCCACTAGCTCATGTTGTTATGGAGGTGGAAAATAAAAAGAATTAGAAGTGGTTCATTGCCACTTTAAAGATGGACTTGGGAATCACTAATGGTGACACATGGATAGTAATCATAGATATACAAAAGGTGATTGTGATCTTTACATTGGATTATATTTATTATTTGCATGCCTATATGTGTGTCATTTTATTATAGGGCTTGATTCCATCCATACAAGAGGAGCTTCCTTTAATAGAGCACAAGATGAATGTTAGACATGTGTGGCAGAATTGGAACAAGAGGTGGAAAGGCGAGGGTAGGAGAAAATTTTTTTAAGAGGTAGCTAGGTCTATATTTGAAGTCTAATTTAGGGACAAGCTAAAAGAGCGTGACAAATTAAGTAAGGGTTGTGTTCAAAATTTACTTAATTATAATGAAACCACTTGGTGGAGGGCATATTTCAATTTTGATTGTTGTTGTGATGTTGTTGATAATAATATGTGTGAGACTTTTAATGGTTGGATTCTATCCTTAAGGTGTTGTAGCATTATTACCATGCTAGAAGGAATTAGAATCTAGGTTATGAATAAGATTAAGGAGATTAGAGACTTTGCTAAAATTTGGACTATAGACATATCTCTTATGGCTATGACTAAGTTAAAAGACAATTTTACACACTCTATGAAGTGTTAAATTACCTAGAATGAAGAGATAGGTTTTGAAATAATTAATGGTGAGTATGGTCATACACTAAATCTAAGAATGCCGAAATGCACATATAGAGCATGAGAGTTAAAAGGTATTCCTTGTGCTCATGTTATATGTGTTATGCATCACAGTATCCGAGAACCATATGAGTATATTGCTAAGTGGTATAGGAAAGAAACATTTCTAAGGTGATATAGGTATGTGCTACAACTTATAAAAGGAATGAAGTTATGTCAAAAATCAAATAATCTTGTCATGGAGCCACTTGAAGTGAAGAAGAAAGTTGAAAAACCATGGTTGAATAGAAGAAAGATGAGCCAAAGAAAAAGAAATTTAGGAGACAATCAAGAAAAGGTATTCAAATGACTTGCCTATTATGCCAAAGTGTTGGCCACAATAAATAGGGATGTCCATAGAAAACTACTAGAGCATCATAGGTGAACATTAGTTGTTAGTACTTTTGATGCTTTATTGTTTTAAATGCTTATACTAATAATATAATTCAATGTTATATAGAATGTTAGTTGTGGAGATCTAGCTACTTCAAAAACACAAAATGGAACGAGCAAAATAGGAGGAAAAGGAGGAAGGAGTGGTAAAGGTGAAATAAATATCAATTCTGATGGTATCAGTATTGGAAGTAGTGATGTGGTGGATTAAGTGATGCTATAAAGGCTGATGTAGGACCTAATATGATTGGTGGTAGGGGAAGTCATGGAATAAATGAAGCAACATCAAGTTCAATGGTTGTCTTGCAAGGAAAAAACCAAACACAATAATGCCAGAACTCCCCATCCCAAGATACCAAGAAGACCCTAAGGAGTGGGATTGAGATATGATGACAGGATTGGGGGAATCACATTTCATGTAAGTCATAATTACTTGCTTTTATCTTGGATTACATTATTGCAGCTTTAATTTGGTTGGTTATTGTAGGGCGCATTTGGTGTCTGAAGGATCGGTAATCAACCTGTGATTAAGCAATCAAGTGAAGTAAATATTGATCTAGGCTTTAAACCACATGGGCTAAAGTGGCAAAATAAGCCAACAGTGACATCTAGGCAACTTCAACAGCAAAGAGATCCAAATGATGAATATAAGTCACAATGCTACTATCAACAATAATGCTAATCAAGGTGGATCACAAGGGAAAATGCAGGACATGGCTCCACACAACAAAGTGGTGTTTGAGTTTATATTTGTAATTGGAGTTAGTAGAATGTGATTTTGGAGTTCTAATGCGATAGGGTATTTTATTGTGATAGACTATTTCTACTTGTAGTAGACTACTTTGTTAAGGTGCTTATGCGCTATGAAAATATTGTAATGGTATTTTACAATATCAGTTCTTTAATGCATTGTGTATTTTGTCAATGTTGCAATTTGTTCTTCTACATTTTGCAACTTTAAATGTTGTTATGTGTGTTGTTATATGTCCCTTTGCAATTTGTTCTTTTGCAATCTGCAACTTTAAAAGTTGGTATGTGTAATTTGAATCTTTAATTGAATTTGCAATTTGGACTTTACATTTTGAATTTGCTATGTGTATGTGATTTTGAAATTTTTTGCTATATGTGCAATCTGCAATTTGAATGCTGCAATTTTAAAGATAAATAAATTAAGTTGCAAGTTTGAATGCTGCAATTTTAAGTTACAGTTGCAATTTAGAGTTTAAGTTATAATTTTAAGTTCTTAGGTTTAATTTAAAGTTTCATAGCAACATTATAGAATAAAATGCTTTAAGTAACATTTTTTTTTCTAATTTTACACAATCCACAAATACAAGAACAACAACAAATTCTCACACTTTAGTGATGTTAAACATAAATTCTTCCATTACATTCACAACAGACATAAAATTTTACAAAATGCTTGTTTCATTACAAAATGCTTCTTCCATTATCTTTCACAGTAAACATATAGTTTGCTCCCACTACTAATTCCTATCAACTACATAAAATAACTATAAGATTAACACTAATAAGAACACTTATGTCTGAGCTTCATAAAGATAATAATAATTACTGTAACCAATGACTATTTCAGCTTCCAATTTCTATATTTGATCATTTGTTCTTCTAAATCTTTGACCTTTCGCCGCAACCCTATAACCAATTTGTTTTTCTGTTCATATATTGGAGGATCTAGCTAGAGAAAAAAGTTACAAGCTCTTCATCTCTATTTCAAGAAAAACCAGTAATTAGTAAACAATGTTCTGTCAATTAAGTTCATAAAATTAACAAATTAATTTCACAAAATTTACTTCCCCCAAATTTTACACACCCGAAAAACCTTCTTCCAAGATTGTAATTAGTTCGTGAACGCCTAAGAGCAGCAGACTCTCTACAATTGCATGTTGGGATTATGAGCTCCATGATATAAGGGGAATTTTTGGAGAAACAGTGTGTGAAAAGAGAAAAGAAAGTATGAATAAGAATGACTGAAAAATTTAGAAAGATTGATATATTTTAATCTTCAATTGCCCCAATTTTATAGTTTTACTCTGCTAATCCTAATGGTTATATCTCATAAAGAGAGAGAGAGAGAGAGCACAAATAGTTAATTTAATTTTTACCATTTGTTTATTGTTGGGTTTATTCTATGTATTATTTTTTACTTTCACTCGTTTTTACACGCATTACTTGCACGTAAATTATTTAACTATACATTCAGGCGTTTAATTGATTAATAATAAAATTTAAAGTATCTAATTAATTAGTTGTGAAATTAAGATGTCGTTATAACGAATTGCGTAAAATTTAACAGAGAACTTATCCATTTGACCCAATTAAAGCGATGGAATAAGCTAGCAAACCAGTTTGATATGTGGTTGGATTATTAAAATCTGGGGTTGGAAGTCTAAAAACATACTATATATGTATTCTAGTATATTTGTACCGTGCGTATGGAAGGGACAAAGAAGAGGGAACAGCTGGCCGAAGTGAAAAAAGAGAAATGATTCACTTTCAGCCATTTATAGAAAACCTCACCACACCACACATAGCAGCCAATATTCTGAAAAAAAAAAAGGTTAAATTACTGCCAACTTGTAGGGGTATTGGTTTCACAGTACCTAAATGACATTCCGTCAAAATCACACTGTGAATTGTTAAATATCGATATCGATTGATATCAATAATTTTTGGTATTAAAATTTAAATTTTGATGGTATCAGTATTAGTTTGATTTTTTTAAAATTTTAAACGGTATACCATCGGCATACCATTAGTAAAACTATCAGTATGTTTTTTTTGGAATTATAATTTGTCTTTGGAATAAAAATTGAAATTTATTCATTTGGATGAACATATTTATAATATTATGTTGTGACTTGAATTATGATATTTTATTTATTGTTTATATTGATTTGAAAAACATTATTTGTATTGATTTAAAAAAAATATATTGTAATTTCGATATCAGTATCGGATACTACCAATACTGCATTTATTGATGGTATCAATTTTTATATTTTTCATATTTAACAGTATCGGTATCGGTATTATATTTCTACAATATCGGTATTATGCAGTATTATAAAAAGTGACGATTTTGGTAACTGCAGTATACCGATTACACCCTATCAACTTGTGCGTCGGACAAAATGCACTATTCTTTTCTCAAGATCTGTATTTCTTAAATCAAATTATTATCTTATTGAGACTTAATTTTATTAATATTAGTTTTATTTTTAACTTCAAATAAAATATTCTATTAAATGACTTTAAATTATTAATTTTATATTTTACTTTTCACTATATTAATACTTTCTCTGTTTTTGAATAATTTGATGTTTTAGAAGTATGCATTTAGATTATTTAGAAATAATTTTAATTAATGTATACTAATATATCTTTAATTTATCTCTAATTAAAATTCTACTATTAGTACTAATAAGAAAGTAATTAATTTGAAAGAGAGAAAAGTAGATGATGATGATAAATTTGAAAAAAAAAAAACATTACATTGGGTATTCTAAAATGTTATTATATTGAAATAAATTTTTTTTCTAAAACGTTAGTTATTTAAAAATGAAAGAGTACTTTTTATGACTATTGAAAAATTCAAGCAACATATAACATCATAGTAAAATCAAACGCATCTGTATTTTAAAAATATCAAAATCTGTTTATAATTTAAAATTTAAAATTAAGATTCAATAAATAATTAAAGCTTATCTATTCATCTATAGATGAATTCAAAAAATAAAAAAATAATTATAAAGATTGAATTTCTCATAAAAATAACTAATGAAAAATAAATAGATCAAATGAAAAATTTAAAAATAATAATTATTTTTAACATAATATTTAAGTAATTTTATTATAATTTAGAGGATAAAATGATATAAGAATATATATTTATTTTGATAAAAATTTGATGGCGGAATTTTACTAGTGATGAAATTAAATTTGAGAAACTAATTCATATAATTTTAAAAAGTAACGGACTCAAGGGTACAGGAATATGTTAAAGCAGAGGGTAAATAAATAGTAATTCAGGTAAAAGAAATTGGACTTTCTGCACAAGATGAATTGAAGCATCGCGCAATGATGATGACATTATAGAACGAAGAGCCAAAAACCAACCGTTTTCTTTGAAATGTAGAAGAAACCGACAAAATGATGAGCTTACCTCAAGCTACTAATATCCCTTTGGCTTCTTCATGGTTGGGTACCCTACTGTAGGCTACACCTTCTTCACATTTCTATGGCTACATAGAGATTGGTCGGTCCCTCCATACTGCATACACATATCTTATCTGTCTTGGCTAGGTCAATCTGCGATGCAGTCCATTCCAGCCTTTTTCTTTTTTGGAAGTCTTTTGTCACTATCCAGAAGTATGCTTGGGTTCTGGGACTCTAGCCATTTACTTTTTTTTTTTTTTGGAGTTTTTTCAAACTAACTTTGTTCCTCGGTATGCTCGTGCTGCTGCTGCTGCCGATGGCATCTTTTTCTAGCTGGAGCCTGGAGGCACTTTGATTGCAGTACGATGGGGGCCTGGAATGGATTTAGACTACTCGTTCTGATTTTGCTCCAATTTCGAAAATATGTTTACCGACCCTTTTAATTTGACTTGAGTTTAAATTTTTAAATTTGTCCTTGATAGAAAACTATAGTCTCCTGAAATTTAATTGTTAAATAAATTATTAAAAAATTTCAAATTATGTGAGATTTTTTAATATATTTTATTTTTTTAATTTATTATCAATAAAGTACATAAATTCAATTAGTTTCTTTTAAATCTCTTCTCTAGCTATATTTCGGGTCTCTCAATTTTTTGAATGGTTTAATAAGATTCAAAATTAACTTTGATCATAATATGAATAATACTTTTACATTTTAGTTATTTAAGTATATTTTTTGACAATCAATATAAAAATTAATTTTTTGTTTTTATGTTAAAAACTAATTCACAATCTAGAAATAATAAAAATTAATTTTAAAAATTTCAAGAAACTTGAGAAAAAATTAAGATTAATCAGAGTTTTTCAGACTAAAAATTTTCAATCTTTTTTCAATCCAAAATCTAATTTACTGATAATGAAAATGTAATTTTCTTTCATTATCTTCATTTTTCAAGTACTTAATATCCAATCTTTCTCAATAACTAATTCAAACAATACAAATTTATAAACCTCCGTACATATAACACTACATGTGTACAATAAAATTCAGAAATATTGATTACACTGACATTTATAAATCTATGCTATTTGAATTAAATATTAAAAATTATCTAATACTAAATATTTAATAAATAAAGAGAATGCAAGAAAATTATATTTTTATTCTTAATAAATTATAAAAAAAATTATATTATTGGACTTGAAAAAAAAAAAAAGAGTGAAAATTTTTCTAGATTGAAAAACATTAGTTGATTTTAATTTTTTCACGTTTTTAACAAAATTGAAATTATTTTTATTAAACCAAAATATGAGAAATTAATTTTTTATAAAATAATTAGACTTAAATAGCCTAAAATTAATTAAATCAATGCTAGACCTAAATTAGGCCTAAAAATTTGTTGTTATATGAATTAATTATTAAGTCGTTCTAAATATCTTATTTTTATATTAATTTGGATTATTTTAAATTTTTATTAGCTTTCCTGAAAACTTAAATTTATTTTTTTATTATTTCAGTAATTATAAATTAATTTTATTAATACAAAAATATAATCAATTTTTCATTTTTAGCAAAAAAAATAGATCTAAATAATTCTGAAAATGAATACATATGTATATACACACAAACACATTCTCAAATATAGATTTTGTTTATTTTATGAAAAGTAATTTATTAATAAAATATTTTTTGAAAAATATTTTTAATATTAAAATTTATTGAAAAACATTGATTTCCTTTTTTAGTACAATATTTAAACCTCTAAGCCAAGAACTCCAAGCATCCGAAAGAAAAAACCTCTGACTGTATAATAAAAAGCTTAGATTTTATTTGTTTTATGAAAAATAATTTGTCTATTAAAAATATTTTGTAAAAAATATTAATTTCCAATTTTTAAGAAAAAATTAAAAGGGTTAAATTAAAAATATTACGAAGAACCTTAACTATATATAATAAATGGCTTAGATTAAAAATAATTTAAGAAAAATATTTTTCTAACATTTGAAATATATTAGAATAATATTAATTTTCTTTTGATTTATAATATTATATTAAAATTTAAACCACAAACACAATGTATTTATATTGTATATATTAATTATTATTCAATATATGAAAATATATTAAAAAATAAAAATTATGTAGGTCTCATCAATTGTCAGCTATTGTCACATTAGGTATCAATGATTAAAAATGATCAACAATAATAAGTATATTAATAAATATAAATTTATATAATTTAGATAAATTTGTCAAATCTGAAAAATGATATTTTAAATATAATTTATTTTTATGAATCAGAAAAATATTTTTAGATTGACCATTTTTTAAATTTACGAAATATCAAAATATAGAAATATTTTTTACAAAATAAATGAACCTTTAATGTCTAAAAAACAAAAAAATTTTGTAAAATTTCAGTTGTACCCAACTCATAATCATATTATATTATGTTTTTATTTTTATTTTTCATTTGGTTACTTTCTGAAAAATATAAACTAGTAATCTCTCATAATTTTAAATTCTACTGGAGTGCATAGTAAGACTTAAACTATTGAACTATTTACTTCATTAGAACAAATAAGTGCCTTGGTGCTACGGAAAAATTCTTAGGTGAATTCATCAACAAGAATCATGAATTTTTCATCATAAATATGACATGTGATATTATTTATTTAAAATGTATTAAATTGAATATTAAATACAAGCTATAATTAATAATAATCATAATTATATAATCATCATTATTTATAATTAATTAGTGTATATGTTTTCCACATGATTGTTTATATCTAATTTAATAAATTTTAAATAAAAAATATCATATATCAGACATATAATTGAAAAATTTATAATCTTAATTAGCGATATGGGTTCACTTAAAAATTTTTCGGTACACATACATAAAAAATTTGAATGAAAAAAAAAACAATTAAATATCTTAATTCCACAGCAGAATATGCCAAACTCAATAAATTGTATCACAATCAGATTGAGGCAACAATCAATTTGCATATACTATAATAAGCCTAGTCGAGATTTGGAAGATTAAATTAAAGGAGAAGTGTAGAAGATTTGTCGGCTAATAGAAGAGCTTAATTTGGTCCAAACCTACTTTTCTTCCCCACTGCTACTCGACTTTGCTTTCGGAAGATGGAGAAAAGATGACTCCTTTTGAAAATGAAGCTTCAACAATTGACTGTTGGGCCCTCTCAATAATTTTTTAACTACAAAAAAGTCTTCTAATGAAAACACGTTTAGTCTTCTCTTCTGTGGTTCACAAGTTTTCTTTAAAGATACAATATTCATAATGGTAAAAAAAAAATCCTATGAAATTGAAAAGAGAAAAAGTTTACAAAGAGTTTTTAATTCCTAACACACTATTTACAAATGAATTTTTATGTTTTATATAATATAAAATAAAAAAAAAATTCACGTCAAAATGAAAAGAATCTTATATTTGAATTAAATTTAAAATTTAAGAAATATTTTATTTTTATAGGAATATCATTGTGATATTTTTTAAAATATTTTTACAACTGTGGCAATATAAAAATTTTAAAAAGAAGAGAAAAAAGGTAAAGAGGTAATAAAGAAAAAGAAAGAAAGAAGAAAATAAAAATTTATTTTAATTAAAAATATTTTGTTATAATAACCATTATAATTTTAAAATTTATTTAATAATTTAATTAAATTTAATTTAGTTGTAATTAATTTTAAAAATTTAATTAAATAAAATTTTTATTTATATCAACTACGTAAGATATAAATTACAATTGAAATTCATAAAAATTATAAAATTCAATTACACTAAGCACACTTTAAATCTCAAAGTCATACTCAAAAGCCATATTCTAACATGATAGTTTTATATAGTATTTTATTCAATTCTCATTTAAAATTTATTTTATTTATAAATAATTTCTTATATTTCATCTGTAGATAAATTTTTATTTTTGATATGTTATAAAATAAAATATAATTTAATAAAATATTTTTTATATAAAAGTATCCTTATATTATTTTTCAAGTTTTTGTAAATATAAAAAACACATAAAAAAGAGGAAAGAGAGTAGAGAAAAAAAA